>SRQH01000689.1:0-13716 GCA_018360345.1 Claviceps sp. LM84 group G4
TTTTTGACATTTTAAATGGCTAGATTGCGAAAAAGTGAAATAAATAGGTGTGGTGATCCAAAATGGGTCCAATTTGGCGTTTCGCGTTATTCACTTGGTGGGGCTGTATCTTTTTGGTCATGACCATTTTCCATCTGGATCACAGCCTAAACTGCGCCCCGCTCGGCACTAGCTTGTACCGATACATACCTACATACTACGGATAAGAGGTACCTTATTATGTACATACATGTACCTAGGTTAGGTACCTAGGAGGTAGGTAGCCCCTCGATGACGGGCCGCGTGGAGAGCGGGGCATCTGCCCTGCCACATGCCGGGTAACAGGTGCCAAGTTCCAACAACTGCTTACTCCGTATACGGCCGTCGTCATCCATCAGCCACAGCGTCGTCGATCATTCATACCAGCATCAGAGTCCGAATTCTTCTCATTCTTGGATCCTTCAGAGACAGCAGCTTTTCAAAATGCAATTGCTGCAACATTACTGAAACACGAGCACGCAAGAGAGTCAAGACAACCAGCAGCAACTGGCCTGTTAGTCACTGGCTGTCCATCTACCGAGTCACTGACTTGCTGGGACTGGTGCCCGCTGGCCCCGCAGCCGTTGTTTGCCACCCGACCACTTCATCCACCTCGGAATCTTCGACAGAACTTATTAGAAGCAGGCCATGACCTCGTCTCCACGACCTGACTTTTCATGTGGGCATTCGTCGGCACGATCTGCTTCGCCATCTACAAGCTACTACGCCATGAGTGACGATGAAGAGGGCGGCTACAATACCATCACGCATACAGAGGCCAGGAGAGGCGTGAAGCTGCTGTTTTCGAAGAGCAAGGTCTGTACTGTACCTCGCATGGCTTACACAATGATGGATCGAGCATGATTTTTTTGATCCCGAGCACTTGTGTGATGCCTTCTTGCTTGCGCACCGACTGATACATGTGCGCCCAGGTCTACGTGCATCCTACACCATCCTCGAGAGACAATGTCCCGGGATATATTGCGCTGTTGCAGCAAAAGCACGCGATCACGTCGGCAAGACCAACTTCATCCTCCTCTCAAGATGCATCTTCACCGGCATCGTCTGATCTGCTCCTGGCGTGGATTCCTGAAACGGCGCTCGGCGACGCCGCCGATATTTACGTCAAAGTAGACCTCTGCGGCGGCGACTCTCCCCCCAAGCAGACCTATCTTGTCCCTCCCCCGCCCACGGTCACGAGCCACAGCGGCTCCGTGGGCGGCTACTCATTTGCGGTGCCAATCAGTGCGATTTTCTCCCTGCTCGTGCGGCCCCCGAGCCCGGGCTGGTGGTATGGCTCCATTATTATCAACTCGCGCGCGGGAGACAGCTTCCCGGCGCTGTTCTTCCACGACGACGAATGCCAGAGCACCATCCTGCAGAAGAAGAAGTTGACCAAGGATACTTTTGACCCTTTTGGTGAGTCTGGGCAAGTATTCTGGGGTGCGGAGGAAGTGCTCAGATGGGTCAAGAGATATGTCAAGGTCGAGAGATCGCGCGCGGAGCCTACTATCTATCTAATCGAGCCCAGCAAAGAGGACTTGCAGGGCTTCGGGGACGGTTCTGGGGCTGCACCGTCAAAGGCCAGGGCCGGGCCCAGCCGAGACGCCGAGATGGATCCCTTTGTCAAGCTGATTAAAGAAACGGGGTGGAATATTTTGAATCAGTTCAGCAAGGTAACGAATTTCACGAGGAGAGCAGCTCAAGACATCGCCGACAACAACAATCTGCCTCCGCAAGTGAAGAAGCTGTTAAAGAATGCCGAGGTACAGACCCTGCAGGATGAATTCGACAGCGCGAGGATCTATCTCGCCCGGTGGGCTATGGGCATCGCCGAGCAGAGTGAGCGGGATCGACGGGGCCGCATCTGGACGGTCAGAGATGTTGTGGACCTGGAGGACACGGATGTGGGAGAGTTTGAGCTACTCGAAGGGGCCGCTGCGCTATCACTCGAGGAAGCACGCAGAACAGTCACCATGGCCGAATGGGACACATTTTTTGACGCGGAGTCCGGGCGGCTATCTGTCACGGTGGACGAGGTGAAGGAGCGCATCTTCCACGGGGGACTGAGCCCCGATGATGGCGTTCGAAAGGAGGCATGGCTGTTCTTGCTTGGAGTGTATGAGTGGTACGGGACACGTGATGAGCGAAAGGCGCAGATTGCTTCCTTGCGGGACCAGTATTATCGACTGAAGCAATCTTGGTGGGAGAGGCTGGAGGGGGATGGTGGAGAAGACGAAACGGGCGAGTGGTGGCGAGAACAAAAGACGCGCATTGGTAAGACGTCAATGTTTCTTTACACCTTGTTCTTACTTCATTTCCGCCTCTATCATAATTTCTTGTCTTCTTTTTGTCGTTTACGTTTCCTGTTTACCTTCCATTTCCCTTTGTTGCCCCTAATATCCCGTCAATATATATGATGCTAAAGACGAACAGAAAAGGACGTGCACCGAACAGATCGTCATGTCGGCATCTTTCGCGGCGAAGACACCCCCCACCCCGACCCCAGCTCTCCCTTTGCCGATGTTGGCACCAACGTCCACCTGGAGCAGATGAAGGAGATGCTGCTCACATATAACGAGTACAACAAAGATCTTGGCTACGTGCAAGGCATGTCCGACCTTTTATCCCCCATTTACGCCGTCGTCCAGGACGACGCCATCGCTTTTTGGGGCTTCCAGAAATTCATGGAGCGCATGGAGCGCAATTTTCTACGAGACCAGTCCGGCATGCGGAACCAGCTCCTCACGCTCGATCATCTTGTCAACTTTATGGATCCAAAATTGTGGGAGCATTTGCGCGCCACGGACAGCACGAATTTCTTCTTCTTCTTCCGCATGATCTTGGTGTGGTACAAGCGGGAGTTTGAGTGGGCAGATATTCTGAGGCTGTGGGAGGGGCTGTGGACGGACTTTCTGAGCTCAGAGTTTCACTTGTTTGTTGCGCTGGCTATTTTGGAGAAGCATCGAGATGTTATTATGGAACATCTTAAGGCTTTTGACGAGGTTCTCAAATACGGTATGTTGTTGATCTCTTGCAGCTTTATCTGGTCCTTCCTCGTGGGCCCTCCATCGGAACTTTTAACCGGGCTCTTGAAAGGGCAGGAATGCCGGCAAGAAGACAGAAGGTTCCTTGAACGCTAACTTGATATTTCAGTGAATGAGTTGTCAAATACAACGGATCTCGAGTCGACGCTCATTCGAGCAGAGGCTCTTTTCCGCAAATTCCAGCGCCATGTCGAGGCTATTGACAAGAAGCAGAATTTTCCCGCGCCGCGAGTTGGCTCTTCCTCGGGGAAGCCATTGGCTTCGGAAGCCAAGGCACAAGCGCAGTCTCAGGCACAAAAATCGCCTGCCAACGACTCAAAAGGCAAGGATGCAGAGGCGCAGCAGAAGATGATTTCGCCAGAGTTGCGAAGATTACTTAGTAGGAAGGTGGATGTTCTTTCGAGGAACACGGTGGAGAAGCAGGGAGATGGAATGCCAGGGAAGTAGGGGCAGCTTGTGCCAACAGAAGTCATGTATAACGACAGAAGAACTGTGTAGTCTAAGTGTCTGTATCACTTTGTAAGGCGTTGGCTGGCGCATGCGATGGGTTTGCTTCTTTGGACTTGAATTAAGCCTATGATAAATGAAAGCGGTAGCACATTTTCGAGACGTTTGCGGTGGCTCCTGAAGCAAATTTGTACTTGGTGGAATCCCCTATAATACAGACTATTCTATTCCCGATACAACAAGTCCAAAGCAACAGTGGTGGGCTTGGCATACAAACATTCTCAAGTTTGTGTTTTCCTTGATGCTGCTCCCACAAACCCAACTCGGACAAACGACAACGCTCTCTGCATTAAAACAAGACAGACGCCAAAAGGAACTAGAATAAACCACTTACTCACAGCGACATCGCCCGAATCTCCACCCCATCTATCTATATCCCCTCGGACCAGCCGGCCTCCTCTGTCCCCCATCCCCCGACGGACCATAAGCACCCCCCGGCATGAACCGATCTTCATACGATCCGCTCCCCCCCGCCGCCGGAGGAGGTGGAAACTGCGCCCCCGACCCCGACTGCAACGGACTCGGACTCGCCGTCGCAGACCTTCCCCCCCACAACCTCTGCTTCAGCCTATCCTGCGCCGACGCCGCCCCCCCAGGCGAACCTCCCATCCCAACACCCTGATAACTCCCCGCCCTCTGACTAGGCAACGGCCTCGCCCGCACATCCTCCCTCCCTGGAATAATCAGCCCTCCCGGCCCTGCTCCCCCTCTATTCAACCGTCCAGCCCTCAGACTCTGCGTCTGCTGCTGCTGTGTCTGCACCGGCGCACTATCCCACAGACTCGACAGGCCTCCCGCTCCTGGCGTAGATGAGCCGCCGCCTCCTCCTCCTCCTACTCCTCCAGCGGAGGGGCCCAGGCCTCCATACCGGGCCCCGAATTGCTGCTGTACTGAAGAAGATGCGTAGAGGGGTTGTGGGACGACGGCGCTTTTCGGATCAGGGGGCAGCCATGTGGGAAAGGCGCGGCCTTTGTCGGTGTAGTAGTTTCGTAGGACGCGGCAGACGTGTGTGTCGTCGTCGGTGTCGCCGTCTTGATCGGAGGAGAGGAGGGTGGAGCGGAGGGAGGAGATTTGGGAGGTTGTGCGGGTGAGGATGTTGGAGTACCAGGAGGACATGGCTTGGGGATGTGGAGGTGTCGATACGGGTTTGGGTTGATGGTCGTTTGAGTTGTTTATGTGGTGTCTTGTTGTGTGCGAAAAGTGAGGAAGGAAGGAGATCCTCTTGGTTTTTGTTTGTGGGTTGTTTTGGTATACCAAGTAGAGGGGTTGGGGTTGTTTGGCGGATCTAGTAAGGTCGTGATGACGTGGTCCGTGGATCGGGTTGAAGTTGAAGTTGCTTGGAGAGAGTGACGATGGAAGGTGACGGGGTCAAAGACGTGAGCCTTGACTCTTGAGGAGCTATAGTGGGCCGGGTGGTGGGTGAGGGGGTTAGGTGACTAATCAGCTACCTATGTACATATGCTTGGGTCGGGACTCGGAAGAACGGCACGGGAGAATCTCTGGGAGGAGGTATGTAGGTATGTATGTATGTAGTCTGTAGATGTACTTCCATCGTGTTTGTCGTGCAATTATTGGTGTTGATTTTGTGCTTTCACGTGTACTTGGTAATTTATTGGATAATTCTTCTACATTTTTTTAAGGTCTGTTTGGAATCAGTTGGTTTTACTCGAGATTTCTCATTCACTATCTCCTGCCTCATGATTTCCACGCCCTCAGCAACTCTCGTCTCGACAATACATGCTGAAAAAGGGAATAAAGCGGACAGCATGGAAGACACAGGACACATAAAACGCATGGTGGACGAGAGAAACCTCTGCCATACTGTATACAGTATGTCGCAAGACGTTGAAAATAGCCACGCAAAGATGCCAAAACATTATACGCCTAGGAAATATGTGCAGTGCAGACAAACAGTACGGTCCTCTCGCCGCGAAAGACCAGAGATGAACCCCACGGACAGAACCGTTTTCTTGACACAGTTACCACATTAGCTTCAACCGATCCTTTCCTTTGTCACCCCTCACGATCTCCTTCTCCCCCTCCCTGAGCTTCTTGGTGTCCCTCTTGAGCACCTGAGCGCGCTTGCGCTTACTGCCAACAGTCTTCTTCTCATCTTCCATTTCCTCATCTTCCTCATCCTCCTCCTCTGCCTCATTCTCGCTCTCCAACCAATCCTCCAGATCCTCAAGCTCCGCCTCGCTCTCCTCCTCAATGTCAGACACGTACTGCACCTCCTTCTCATCGTCCGACTCGGCGAGCTCTTCATCATCAGACAGGACGCCCTCGTCCATGTCCTCGTCCTCCGCGCACTCACCCTCTCTTTCCATGGCATTGAGGACCTTCTTCCAGATAGCCTCACTCACATTCAGGGGCTGGTCACCATATGCGCCTTGTCGCAGACGCTCCACGAGTTCACGCTCAATAGTCCGCTCCAGCTTGGCAGCTGCTTCGGCCTTGCGCTCTCTTGTCTTTTCTCGGTGCTTAATCTTGGGCGCCAGCTTGGGTACCAACTTCTCACCCAGGCGCTCTTCCTCAGCTGCGATGCGTCGCATGCGGATTTGGACCTGCGTCAGCCGCGTGAGGCGCTGCTTGCATTTGTGGGTCAAGAACTTGGGCCAGTAGATGAGACGCTCGTCAATCTGCTCCAGAGCTTTCGTGTAGTTGTTGGATAGCTTGATCTTCTCCCACATTTTGGACGGCAGGTGGGCTCGCTCGACCGTCTTCATGTACAGGTAGAGAGTCTGCTTGGTCGGGTGCTGCCGCACAGTGGCATACCGCGAGTTGGCCAGAGGGCATGATTGCCGGTTACAGAGACCCGTGACGTTGTATTCATTGCGGCAGAAGTTTTGCTGCTTTTCTGTTCTGTGGGAGAGTTTGTCAGCGGACGTTGGAGTTTGGGGAGCTTCGCGGATGCGTCGACACTTTCGCCTCGCTTAGAGGCAAATTCTTCAATGGCGGTGCATGACTCACTTTAATTTGTAAGAGCAGAATTGCTGATTGATGATTTGCCAGATGATCTCGTCGGACGCCATCTTGATGCAGAGGGCGAATAGTACTCGCTAGCTTTGAACTGCGCGGTTGCTGTTGTAGCAGTTTCCAAGGAAGAAACGATTTGTAGAAAAGAAAGACGGTACAGTGACCAAAATATCGTCTCCGGGGATTGAGCAAAAGATGCGCACGTCAACGTGGGTGATGGTCTGTCCAACACGCCGTAAAATCAGTAACAAGGCTTCTTTCCCAGTTTATTCTCCCCCAGTTCCGACTTTTCGTTTTCTGGGAGATTTTTTTTCGCCAGCCTTGATAGGCGGGAAGACGCTAGGACCAGCGCCATTACACACCGCCTTCCTGTCCGGGTGTGAGCTTTCCACTCGGTCGCGGAACAAGTGCCTCTCCGACGCTCCGTGCAGAGCACTTGCGTGGGGCCTTGGCGACGTATGGTGAATCTGGTGATGTAACTTCAAGCAAGGCATTGCCGTCACGAAGCTCAGCTGCCAACTCATCGCGACGCAAGTTCAGCTTACCCTCAATATTCAACGCTACTCCTCGAGCGAGGCATATTACATCCACGCACGCACAGCGTCTCTGACACAAGATTGATCCCTCACCTGCGTCACAACCCCTCGACGAGTCCGACCGCCCCGAAGCCACATCCCATCGCGGGGCCGCCAACGCCCACCATGCCGACCGCCGGCCTCAAAACCATCATCGCGCTCTCCTTTGTCCTCGCCGTCGGCTTCCTACTCGTCATTCTCTCCTGTGCTCTTTTCTCGTCATACTTCCCGCTTCTGGTCGTGGGAACATACGTGATTGCGCCTATTCCCAACTGGATATGCAGCCGCTGCGCCAACCCAGATGACTTTGTGGAGAGCTCCGGCGCGGCGGTCCTAGACCTGGGGCGGTTCTTTACGGGATTCCTTGTCGTGATGGGCATTGGTGCGTTTCCCTTTCTTTCAAGAGACTTTCTAAGAAAAACAAAAAGAGAAAACAGAAGGAAGAGATATGTCTTGCATTTGTGTGGAAGCTGGCTGACAGATAATTTGTAATAGCTCTCCCTGTTGTGCTGGCACATTCGGACATTATCCGCGTCGAGGCCATGATTATGTCGATTGTAGGCGGGTTTTTGATCTACGGAACCATTATCAGCTTTGGCATGTTCTTCCAGGAGGAGCAGGAGTTTTGACGTTGCGGGGCCTGCTGAGCGGGAGTGCGAATCTTGTTCGGGGGTTCAAATAACGAGAGCGGGTACTGCGTCACGAGAGGTTCTTGAGGCTAGTGTATAGATTTGCTACTCTTCGTTGGTCTTGAATCCGGGTTTCCAAATCAGCATTTGGAGTTCCGTGCACACTGAAGGTGTCCAACCCGCAACGTTCAAGGCAGCGGTCAATACTTTCAGCCCTTCTTATTTTCCAATGGATGCGAATCAGGCTTGACGACTCTTTAGGGCGAATTTGTGGCCGCGCGTCCCGGCCCAGGGGAGAACACGACTCCTTGAAATGCGACTTGATGAGCAATGCGAGCCGATGTCAATGGCCGATGAGTCTACGAGCCGATGTCTGTAGTGAAGCCAGTCCGCTGGCATAATTGGAGAAGTCGTGCGTGTTATAAACTTGTTTCATGAAGTGAATACAGCTAGTACTATTGTATAAGCTGGCGAATGTTATAAAGCTGGTACATTCCACGAAGCCGGAGCATACATGTAAAGCTGTGCTGTGCAAGCAATAAAGTCGGTCATGATTATTTTCATGCTACCTCTATACTAACACAACGCTCTTTTTCCACTGTACGTGACAGAACTCCTAGTTCACCCAAGGAACATTTGCTGCCCCTTTTCCCCTTCTGCTACTCCCCAGATTGACCTTCAATTCAAACAAAACCAAAGACTTCGCTAACCTTCATGACGAAGAGAAAGGGATCCTTGAAGAAGAGCCTCTCTGTAAAGAAGAAACATCTGTAAAGAAGAAACATCTGTAAAGAAGAAACATCTGTAAAGAAGAAACATCTGTAAAGAAGAAACATCTGTAAAGAAGAAACATCTGTAAAGAAGAAACATCTGTAAATTGCATTGACAAATTTTCCCCCTCTGCCGACCTTTGAGTTGATCCCCCCCCCAGCCTCCAGGGGAAGGACAATGCTCCCCGTTGAAGTTTGAACTTTCACCTTTTGCAAACGCTGACAGCTGTAAAACGGATCGTACAATGCAATTATACGAACTCGGCTACATAGTTCTGTGCAGCGGAAACTTGGAGATACTCATCGATGCTGTGTCATTGCTGTCAGCTGACAAACCGGATGTGTATTGACTCATTGGGTTACAAGACGAGTTTGTTTGTTTACATAATACAGAGTTGAAAACTCTGAGTCGATGAATGCAGTAGGTATCAATGCCAAGTGGCTCTTTCCCATTTACTCAATTTCACTGTCTTTTCCAACAGTGGCGCCAACTGCCAGAAGCCGCCTGGCACCTGGCGCAATGAGAATAAAACCATGCTGGGCCGATATTGGATCTTTCATGTTCTAACAATTCAAGTAGTGTTTCCCCTTTACTTGTTGAGTCGAAGTTGACCTGCATCTCAGGATAACTTTTGTTATCAGCATGTCGACCGACACTCCTCCTATTCAATACTTCTTCCACATCCAGAAAATTTCTCGCAAAGTACCCATGAGGCTTGAATGCAAACCGACGGTCGACCGTTGAGACGAAAAGTTGAAAGGTCAAGGGCCACTGAAAGATCGAAGAAGAGGGAATGCCGTGGTCCGTGGAATCTGAAAAATGGTGACTGGTCAGAGGCTCAGAGGCAAGGCCGTGCGGCCCGTGCCAGATCGGACAGATCCCAAGGGTTGTCATGTAACGGTTAGCTTCAAGCATGGAAAACCTCCCTCTATCGGTTCAAAATACTCTGAAGTGGTATTCTGTCAACGGCGCCGTGAAGGTAAGTGGCAAGCCGTCTCCAATTCCAATTTCCCTGTGTCCTACCCGCAACCCACGATTGCAACCAAGTTGCAGTCACCAGTGTTGTAAAGAATGAAACTAACAAGCCAAATCAAAAAGTTGGCGAGATTAGAAAAGTAAATATTCTGTAAGCGAAATTCCAGGGGTATTTTAAATTTTGTAAATCTTTATTACCTTACTGATAAAAACTTGATAGAACCAGGGGCAACTTGAGCCCTGTACATTCATTACTTTACAACCCAAAAGATAAGGATAAGGTAATCATCGCGGCACGAATATCGATAATCAAACAATATCATCCTCAGTCACCTCCCTTTTCATCAATCAATACAATCTTCATCACTCTCGTGTCGAGAACAACGCTCTTGCAAAGCGCGGAAACTGCAGTCTGCGCCTTTTCTACCGATGATCCTGTCCTTGTTCCCGTCACCCCTGGGTCCAAGCCGGGCAAGAATGCCGGCTGGGCCATGAGCCCCGATCAGGAGTGCAAGCCAGGCGGCATCCGGAGACAGGACACCCGCATGGGACAAAGTCAGTCAATACCACCTTCATCAGTCAATACCACCTTCATCAGTCAATACCATCTCCATCAATTTATACCAACACGTTTCGGGCTGTGAGTCGTGACTTGCTGTGCGTCGGCGGGCCGCGGGTCGCGCGGGGCCTGTTGATACTAGCAGACAATATCGTGATAGGGGCGAGTTGCACAACACAACGTTGGTCAGAGGCAGGAGGGCCGTGCCGGATGCCAAGGGTTGGCATGTGACGGTTAGCTTCAAGACGCAGGAGCATTTGGATCGCCGGACGGATGTCACATGCATGATGTCGCGTCTATATTGATCCCCTGAGATAAACTGGGGGTAAAAAGACATGAGAACAAAAGATAGATCCCACCGAGATGAAATGGACACGTCACACGTAGACAATGGCGACACAACCCTAGCCGGTTCTCGAAATCTCTATGAAAAAGAAAGAACAGCTTCCGTACTCAATTCGACTCAACTAGCCCCCCTGCCCTTCTCAACTACATGTAACATACATGATGAGAGTACACGCCTCTTAATATAGCCAAACGGAGGAAATAAACTATGTGAACCTAAAGAGAAAGGGAGAGAATAAGGAGAACGAAGAAAGTGTTGGTTTCCGAGCACCAGATCGACTCGAGCTTGTTGCCGCTTCCCTTGGGTTTGTTGATGTTGTCACGGTCTGTACAGCGTCGCTTGTGCAGGAGTGACAATACACTGTATAACCATGATCAAGCTGCAGGCATGCAACTTGCTCACTTGACATTTTGGACGGGGCGGGTGGTTATGCGTTCCTCACAGATGTTGCCCCTGTTGCCGCACATCAACCGACATCGACCAGGCGTGGCTCTTTCCACTGAAAAACTGCAATTTGCTCACAAAATCTCGATATATCTCAATGCACATCCGAAGGGATGTACATAGGACATAGGTATATCATTCCGGCTGAGTTCGTACACGACCTGAACAGGGGGCCTTAGGTATTATTGAACTTGAATCGTGTGCTCGCAACATGTACCATCGGCAGGGTGCCCCACGTAGCGTTGGAAATCTAGATACCGAAGATGATGTATTTCCCTTCGGATGCGTGTTGAGATAAATCGTAATTTTATGAGCAAATTGCAGCTTTTCAGTAAAAAGAGCCACGGCATTATACATAGCCACTAGTAAGTTTGATTGGCCCCGTGTGAATTCTCTAGTAGACAGGTTAGTAGTCTGTGGCATTGCAATCGAAGCTCAATTCTTTTACGATAGCGTCCGTACTGAGGCAGCTTGTAGTTCGATTTTGAGCTCATCATTGAAGGGCTCAGTTATAACCGTCGGGGGATTACGGCGCTCTTGGCTCCAGAACTCGTCTTTCTCGCCGTGATCAGAATCCCCGTCATTGGAGTCAAAATCATCAATATTGCGTTCAGCTTCGGCCCTGTTTGTTTCCTAGGTGTAGGCCACAGGAAATCAGATGGTAGAAGGATGGAAGAGAAGAACTGTGTTGCGGGTGCAGCACGCTGCGCGCATGGAATTTTTCTTTTGGACCCACGATTTCTGTCCTCCACTATGTAATTCGCTACCAGTCTGTTATGCCCAGTCTGATAACAGACAGTGAGCAAAGACTTCCAGTCGGCAGGGATCTCTGCCTTGAGGAGCCAAGGAACGGTGGAGGGATTGACGTCCGTGATACCACACTTCTGCATGGTATTTTTTGATGTAGAGATTTTGATGTAGAAGAATAGAGCGATTAGCCCTATCGCGAATAATTCGATACCAAGAAACAGCTTGGGCTCGCCCAAACGCTTCAGCTCATATCGACGCTGAAGATCCGAGATGACTGACTCAACCATTTCGGGGGTTGGTGCCGCGATAATCATTTCGTCGACATAAAGAATCAGGAAAGAACTTTCGTTGTGAAAAGAATACACAGTTCGTTCTGCAGACGCTTGAAACGAAGCTTGTCGAGCTCGACTGATATGTCATCCAGCCACCAAAGGGGCGAGATGGGCAAGCCATACTCCATACAAGGCCACGCCTAAGCGACAGGCACGCTTCGTGCCGTCAGTATGTCCGTGAGGCTGCCTCACGTACACCCCCTTCCGTGCAGATGCATTCAGGAAGGCATTGACTGCGTCGCGGATTGCGACAGTTGTGCAAAACACACGGATGGACAGATACCATGTGAGCCACCGCGGCATATAGGTCGTCTCCTTCAGACGACTCACTGTGTTTGTTGGTCACCCGTGCTACCCATCGTACCTAGCTTAAGGGCTTAAGGGAGCTTGTCAGTTGGATGCTTGACAGTGTAAATCCAGCGACCGAAGCGTGCCTACCTGTTTGAACTCCTTTGTCAGAATAACGGGTGGCCAAATATGCATAACCTTGAGCGTATTCTCAGCATCGGTGAAAAGAATGGCGACGCGTAGATTTTACGCAAAGGCCATCGTGGAAGAAGAGAAAACAAATGGCGCAAACTGAAAGCACCGGGCTCATAACCTGTCAGGTCATAGATCTGTGAAATGTGATGATACAATCTACCTGGATAAGTACCATCTAGGAAGATGACGAATCTGGGCCTGACCACCTGTGTTGGAACAGAGAACTTGAGAAGGCAATAGGCAAGGGCAAAACCCTTAGCCCTGTGGCGCTATAAGCTCCCGAGGGACCAAGTGATGCCTAATTTGTGAGGCTGCTACATCCAACAGGTAGGTACATAATCGGTACCTAACACAAAACTTCCTCCACTTTTCGACGTGTACATTGTACCTCCTGAATAAAACGGCTTTTATTACAGGTGGTCAGATTATATGTAGATTCATCAACACTCACACTGACAGATCTATGATCTGACAGGTTAAGCGCCCGGCGCTTTCAGTTTGCGCCAAATTAATTTTTTTTTTCCCTTTTATATTCACTGAATCGTAAAATCATTGTATGTACATATCTACTTTCGGTACCAGTTTTTTAGATCTGTGAGAATTTGAATGATTATCAATTTAGAATCTGACCATCTGTGCGGAACAGAGAAGGCTATGTACGTGCGGGCAAAAGCCCTAAGGCGCTACCAGCCGCTGAGAGGACAGGTGATGCATAATTAACACTCACCCTTGCTCCAAGGTCAACTCTGAGGAAAGTCGAAGATTTGACAATCATCCAGAGCAGACACATGAAACAAGACAACAGAAAAAGAAAAGAAGAAGAAAAAAATTGGAAGAAAATTAGGAGTTTCTGCTACCCTCGGTAGAAAAAACTCATCAGCGATGAAGTGCCAATAGGTGAGAGGAAGCCCTGAGGCGTCAAGGATTGCATGTGTTCTTTCAAGAACGATGCGATTCGTAACTTCTGCGACGCCGTTTTGCTGGTGCTGGTCAGTGGCTGTGTACTCTAGATCAATGCCTGAACTTCGGCAGGACTCGAGGAGGGAGTGAATTCCGATGGCATATTCTCGCCAGCCTGGTCAAGCCGAATGCGATGACAACGTCGCTCCGGACGTTCAACGAGGTTGAGCCAGGAGAAAAGAGCGTCTAATAACTCTGATTTCTGTCTCAAGGGTGTGATCTGTGTCCAACTAGTACAGTGCCTCCGGAAAAATAACGCCCAACACCACATTGGACCCATAATGAATCACCACACCTATTTATTTCACTTTTTCGCCGTCGGGCCATTTAAAATGTCAAAAATG
>SRQH01000069.1:0-64961 GCA_018360345.1 Claviceps sp. LM84 group G4
GGGGTCATGGCCTTGCTCGCCTACCATGCACAATTTATCACTTTTTTCTCCGACCCATGGGCCATGACCCATGTCGCCTTGCTTCGCCTATCGTGGGTCTTGACTCTTGTGGCCTTGGCGTACGATGCGATGCATTCAAGCATGGTGAGAATGGTTCATCGGCTTGGCCTTCTGCTGTGTGTGTAGGTATGTATGTATGTATGCTGCTGCACTCCTCACTTGGTTTTTTTTTCTGCATGATACTCACGTTATTGTTCCTGCAATGACGTATTCTCTTGTCCATCTCGCTCCATACCCGTTCTGGCTATGTGCATGCACAACCCTTCATAATGGTCCAGAGAGAACACCAGCATACATGTCTTCTACAGTCAATCAAGGAATGCAAGGAGATCCCTCTAACACTTTATTAAAAGCACTTTATGCCCACATTACCTAAGTCGGTATGTCTGCACCTTTCCTTCGACGTACTGACCACGTTTCTGCTTCACAATCGAGTAGACCTCTTCGGAACGTGAAGACAGAACCTATGGCATGGAACTTGGAAGCCTACCTCCTATACATTACAATATCCGAGCTAGTAGGTGGGCATATGCTCGGCTTGATGTTCTTAAGCGGAGCTCGCCAAAGAAAGTCCCCCTCGAGCTATCTATTCATGCTCTCTCTCCTTAGTTATGCATCCCTTTCAAACCCCATCTACGGACATATGTGCTCATGATACCATGCATGGCATGAATGCAAGCCCTACACAATTCACTGAATTGCATAAAATGGATATTGCTGGCTCTTCAACTGAATTACTTCATCTAAGCATCCCCTGCCACTTATTCGCCCTTCGAGTTCTACACATCCCATAAAGTTGAGATATGGCTGTCTCGAGCCGCCAACAAAGCCTATTCATTATCCCCTTCCATATACCACCTAAACTCTTCAACCTCCCTCGTTGACTTTACTTTACCCCTCCGTCCAACCTTTCCTTTTCCTTTCCCTATTCTCATAGATACAGGACTTCAGGACAACACCGACACGACACACGAAAGTTGACGCAGATAGAAAAAAAAAGAAAAGACAAGAGACCCCTCTCACTTTACCGCCCCATGTGAACAAGAAAACAAATCGTCACGCTGCGTCTTCTGATAAAGACTAATAGACCTAATCCCCTCCTTTGAACTTAGCCTCGCGGCCTGGTAAAAACGCCTCCGAAAGACAAATCAAAACCATGAAACGGGATGCAGTAGTAATATGAAGAAAGGATAAAAAAGAAAAGAGTAAACAATGCAGCGCATCAAAAGACGAAGGGGGTTCGAGAGGGGTAAAAGCAAGTAAACACTAAGAGAACTCTCCCCCTCTTCTCAATCATGACCAAAACTGCCATGATGCGTAGACAAGACAAGACAAGTACCGTGAATGGCGAATGGCGTAGGTAGCTCCCACGTCGGAAACAAGTCACAAATCCCCAATGCGCCGCCGCCACGACCCCATCCATCCACTAGCCAGCCCCACGAGTTCCAATGCCGGAAACGATCACCACCTTCCCCAAGTTCAAGCCACACGGCTTACCGACCCTGAACCTGAACAAGACCAGCCGCATGATAGCCCCACTTAATAACACACCACCAACCAGCGTGTTTGGCAGACACTGACGATGTGAAGTGATGTGATATGTGATGTGAGAGGCCGAGCAAACAACACGGGACCATAACAATATGACGTGATATAAAAAATTCGAGAAACATACGGAAAGAAACAAAGACAGAGAAAAACGATACGGACTTTGCATGATTTGCAGCTTCAATAAGAGGTTGGTACCTCGCTGCGGGTCAAAAGGTTCGAGGACAACAACACAAACACCCCACGTGCAGAGTCCATAGACGACAAACGAGGAAAAGAGAAAAAAAGTAACATGAATGCCAAGGATATCAACCTCGCGAATCCAGTGCAAAATAGTGGAATAAAGGTCCCATTATGGAGTGTATGACCTGCAAAGCCCGCTTTCCTTTTTGATTCCCCCGCCGATGCCAACGCAAGCGCCAACAATTCGATTGCGCTACAGCCAGAGACGTGGACGCAAACTTCGAGCGAGCCTCTGTAGCTTCTTCGGAGGGTGGCGGCAAATCGACAAGAATTGGTCGTCGTGGACTCATGCGGCAAGGTCCCATGGCGTACAGTCGTGGGTGGTTCCATCATGTGCTCCATTCGATTCGGAGTCTCTCGAGTCGGCGAGCAACAAGAAGGGCTAGGAGGGGAGGTATAATATGTCATCTCTAGTGACTAGGGGGTTGGCCGCTGCTGGCTGATTTTGGGGCGAATGAATTAGCTTCCATCATGGTGAACGACTTTTCTGCCATGGAAGAATGGAAAACTTACACTGGCTGTACATGTTTTGATTAGGCTGGCCGTAGGGGGAGTGAGGTGGGTAATTTGGATACATGTGGCCTGCTCCGTAGTCGGGGAGTCCTCCTTGTTGTGGAACGCCTCCAGACGGTGCTGGGTATTGCGCGGGTTGATATCCGATAGGGGGCAATTGAACCGCACGCGAGACTGGGTAACTCGGAGTCGAAGGACCTTCCAGACCTTGGTCAGGGGCAGCCGAGCCGGCACCGGCAGAGGCTTGGCTTTCTTCCTCGGCCTTGCGCTGAGCTTCTTCCTCCTTTTTTCGCTGCTTCCATTCTTTGCGGATCTCCTTGAATTCTATACGCATAATGTCAGTACTGGGGCTGGAGATGCAGCGCACATTGTGAGCCGCAGACAGCGAGCTTGAACATACCTTCAGGAGTTCGTTTCTGTCCATGCGATTGCATAGTCACGTGAGCGTTCAGATGGTTCAGTGTTCCATATGCTTTTTCGCAGCCGTTCCAGCCGCATTTGTACATGCGCTCAATCTCCTCGTACCGCCTCCTCGGCCGCTTGTGTTGCTGAGCTCCAGGAATAGGAACAAAAGAATACACCTAGAGTGGTAACAGCGCGAATTAGCGTTCCCGTCCCGTGCCCGTTCCCGTTCCCGTGCCCGTGCCCGTGCCCGTGCCGAGCTTGTGATAGCGCCATTCGTAGTTTCAACCGGCAAACGACGCACTTGCCCGCAACGCACGACGGACTTGAAGATTGACTCTAAAATAGGGCCAGAGTCTAAACATGACTCAGAGCGCCTACCAAATGTCTCTCAACCTGTTTCACCGACAAGCGCGCAATACCAACACGAGTACGCATACGTGCAAAAATGACAGATGATGCGAAATTCGTAATATCAAGTGCATTGCTTACCTGACTAGATCTTTGCTGAGCCTGTGAGGCTTGATTGTGACCATATACGCCAGGGTGACCACCCGCCATGGGAGGTGCTCCGTGGTGACCGTAGCCCCCCCAGTCGGGACGCGGCTGGGCGTACATGGCGCCACTTGGATGAGAGTAGCCGTGCGTCATGTCTTGATTCGGCGCATATGGTGATGGCTGCGGAGGCGGGTAAGGATAGGTAGGACTGTGTTGCCCAATGGACGGATCTAGAGTTGTACATCAATGTCAGATCTTGCCGCTTCATCCACATGCTTTCGCTCATCCTGCGCGAGGAAAATTGAACGGACCATTTTGCTGTTGCGCCATGCCTGCACCGCTGTTGCTGGATGCAGGGTTGTATGGGCGTTGGATGTGCCCAGAATAAGCTCCTGATCGTGCGGATGGAGGATACACGCCGTATTCGGGAGTGGGAGTCGCTGTAGTAGGATAGCTAACTTCCGTTTTGACCGGGTATTGCGCAGCAGACGCGGGATCTGCGGTCGAGCCTTCAGAATGGTTGTCGCCGTAGTTGCTAGAATAGGGCGAGGGCAAACCTGACTGCGAATACTCAGGAGCACTTCTGTCCATGAAGCTTCTGGGGGGGGAGAGGGGGAGATAGAGAGGGGAGGATGGATTTCGTTTCCGCGCGTGCGCAAAAGGTCGTCTGCGTGTGCTGATGAAACGGGATGCCAGCAATGCGCTTTTGCGTATCGTAAGTAGCAGCTGAATGCGACAAGAGGTTCAAACTTGGCTGGTTGATGGCCCTGTGTTGCGCAAGTCTCTCAAGTTGTCGAGTTGTGTCAAGACTCAAGACTGTAGCAGCGTGTAGCTCGGAACTAGTCCAACTTGGGCGGGCGAAGCGTGTCGTCGTTCGGTTCCGAGGGGACGATCGACGCGGGTGTATGTCGATGATGACCAACCAATGAAGGAGTCAAGGATGGCGAGAGGAATAATGCGACCGCGGGGATTGGAGGATCGTTCAAAGCCAACAACGTCGTCTGGAAAAACAATTCCAGAAGTTGTAATTATGTCTTGAATCCGAAGCAACAGCCGACGAAGTAACAAAGATGGTTGGCGGTCGAGGTAGTTCGTAGTGCTGGTGCTAACGATGGCGCCAGGACAAGCGGCCAAATGCAGGTTTATGAGCCCTTGGGCTTGACGGCAACCAGGAACTAGACCAAGCCCTGGGATGCGGATCTTTGGCTAGAGACGGGGCCTAAAGATGTTTGCGCTCGCCCACGATCAGAGGTAAAAGTCGAGGGGGGGCAAGGATGGCTTCTTGGACTAGATTGCGGAGCACGACACTAATATAGTGCAGTATCGACTGTGGGCTTTGCCGAGGGCCCAGGTCCAACTGAGCCTAGCGCCTGACTCAAGATGGGACCTGATGCGACTTGCTGGGACTTGCGGCGACTTTGCTGGGACCATGGGGTGGAGGGTGAAGCACAGGCAGCGAGGGGTGGGGGGCGTGAGTGCAGAAAAAGGTTGTCTTGCGATGGGGTTGAACTCTGACTTTGATGAAGAGTCAGTCTGTGTGGGATACGGACCGACAACCTACGACGAGCAACTCTCGAAAGCCGATTTCGGGCGGGGGGGGAGACGAGAAGAGAGAGAGAGAGAGAGAGAGAGAGAGGAAAGGGGGGGTCCTGGCGAGAAACCCTAGCCTGTTCGCCGTTGTTGTGTGTGCGAGAGAGCGAAAGGCGAAAGCGCGAGAGAGAGAGAGAGGAGGGCGCGAGAAGGACGCGAGGCTGAAGAGCCTGCAGGCTGCGTTTTCGTACAAGGTGGCCAGGTGGCTCAGTTGTCCAAGAGTAAACAGCTGCCCAAGTTGCCAGGTTTGTGTGTAGAAAAGAGCCGGTGAAGCCGTCGAGCAGGCGGGCAAGTCAAGCAATTCGGGCCAGTCGGGGCCGGGTTCAAAGTTTGGTACACTCGCAAGTCAACCGACGTGACGTGACGACGAAGGGGAGTCGGGGACTGACGACGACGAAAGGGACCGAAGCGCAGATGCAGATGGGCCGCCGTGGCTGGGCAGTGCGGGTTGCGGGGACCGAAGAATTTTTCCCCATCCTTGGGTCATGGACGAATTGACTTCACGAGCGTGCGGGCGAAGGGCCAAAAAAAAAAAATGAGACGAACTGAACTCGGCGGCTCAGACGTTGCCGGGAGCGTGACGGTGACTCGGTGAGAACAACCAAAGGCCGCAACAAGTGGATCCTCACGGCGTGGACGAGTGTGGCGCAACGAATGCGAATTCTCTATCGCGAAAAGCTGTTTATCACGAAGAGTCAATATGAATACATACACGATTACTCCGTACACGCGCGTCGGCAAGGCCATGGGTAGGTAGGTAGGTATGGGCAAAGGCATTTTGGAGGGGCCCCAGAGAGTTGGGAGAATGCAGTTTCCAACGCGCGCCGGACGCTCGGCTCGTGCCAGGCTGAGGGCTCCCTCCTCTCTTTCCCTGTGAGTGCCACCCGGACCTGTCACCCGGACCTGCTGCTCGTGAGTCTTGAGTCGTGAGTCGTGAGTCGTCCCTACCCTCTCTCAGCGACGCGACGAGGCTGGGTACCGAGGTACGTACTCTACATCTCCGTACATACCCAATCCAGGAATGGAGACGTGGCGCTGACACCTGGGGGGAACGACGAAGAACTTCAACTGGACATCCCGTCTCTTGACTTCTCTCTTCTCACACCCCCAAGTCACTGGCTGCTCAAGCGCTCAAGTGCTAAACACGGCAGGTCCGTTGGTTCCCCATGGCCCAGCCAGCTGTATGCTGCGCGGCGATGCTGTTCAGTCATCCATATAACCAAAGTGTGGGGGTACGATGGCCGAGGCAAGAAACGCGGCCACGCACCAGACAAGTCACATCCACTGGCAGGCAGCGACGCACCGCCCTGAAGACTGAGTGGCAGGCAGCGTATTCTAGGTATACATACTCCGTATGTCGCGGGCAGGCAAAATGGCAGCCAGCCAAACACGCCCACGAACAAGGAACCCCCAAGTAATAAAGCCCGACTCTTGGGCAAGTAACGTGACGGTCCACGGGAACAACGCCAAGAATGAATCAAAACTTAACGCGACAGCCTCGCTGTATTGTGGGCCAGCCTTTTTCTGAGGGGTATGCCGTATTTTATACCAGGTACCTACGGAGTAATGATATGTACCTAGGTACGCACAAGGGACAAACAACACCCCCCCAAGGAGGCAGTGACAGTCATACATTACATATGTATCTGCATGTTGCGCTTTTACTCCGAAGCGCTGTGTCTTTTTGTCAATATTTTCTCTTGCTGCTTTCTTCCCACCCATGTCGAAATGCATCTTACAACTTCTGTCACCTGGACCAATTCTGCCCGTTCTGGCCCTTCTGTCCCGTCGCATATCAATGTCTGAGCGTTCTGCATCACCCGACAAGCCTGCAAAGGTCTCTTCTCCGTCAGTATCGTACGGAGTATACCTATGCGTATTGACTCTTGAGCAAGGTAGCTTGCAGATGACGACTTTCATGGCAGGCATTGGCAGGCAATAAGAAAAGGGGGGGTGTGCACGGTTGCGAAGAATCGCCCGGGTGGAGAAGGAGGAGGGGATGGAAGAGGGGGGGGGGGGGGGTTGGGTTTGGTTTCCTTTACTGCAGCGCCAAGCAAAAACAGATCAATGACAAAGATGAAGAAGCTGAGATACCTATGCGAAAGCGAAAAAAAAAAAAGAAAGATTGATGGACTAAATCAAGATGTGCTTGGCAATGCGGACGATCCGGCATCTTGGAGGAGAAGGTAAGGGGTGACGAGCATGAACGCGGCCGGAGATCATGTCCTTGTGGCCGGAATTGATGCAAAGTGGGCGGCGGGCTTTAGTTCGGACGGCCGCCACCGTCCGTTGCTTCTCTTTCTCCATTCATACGGAGTACACACACACACCACGCCCACACACTCACACTCACACTCGCACAACAGATTACACACATATGTCATGTACATGTTGTACATATCATGCTGTGTGTAAGCAGCACAATCGCACAATCAAATCCGTGACATGATGATGCATTTATCCGTTCCTGTTTTTTTTTTTTGCCCTTGCGTGCGGGACAGGGCAATGTGTTGCACGAGATGGATCCTACAGGGAAGAGAAACAACACATCGCACGATTCATCATATCAGAAGACAACAGCACCCAACGTTTTCAACCACTTGTCTCCTCTTTTTCATACGTATGATACCTACATAACCTTGAACAAGTTGCCACAGTCAGCAATCCGGGTTTGCCTCGGCTCTGGCATCAACCAGGGGGCCGCGGGCCAAGATGGAAACGCAACGAGCCAGGCCAGGCAAGCCTAGCCGCAACAGGAGCCTTCATGGATCAAAGAGAAGCCCGATCTGATTAAAAAAGGAGAAAAAGGTACCCCGGCTCGGCCTAGAACGGGTAGCCCGAGGAGGACCTTGTGGCGGTGCTGTTGATGAAAGTTTGGGCTTGACAATACATATGTATGTACATAAACGTCCGTGGGGGTGTCTAGAGTGAAAAAGCCTAAACCATTCTGCTGGAAGAGGCTGGAAGAAGGAGGCGAACAAAGCGGTTCTGCACTTCAAAATAGGGTCTGGAAGTCTGAAAGATCATCTTGGTGGCGGAAATGGCGTTTCTCGAGCTCATCTACAGGCCGGCTCGTGGCTCCGCTCGGCTCTCTCAACTATTCCATGACCCTAATAAGAACAGCACACGTAGTAGGTAGGTATGTGGCCACTTGACCACTTCCGCCTCCGTACTCCGTAGATTCGCGGGGCTCAATATTTCCCTTATCAGCTGCGGTCAGAGGACGCCTTTCCAATAATTCACAGCATCATCTGTTTTGAGATTTGATTTGTTTTGATTGCTTCTTCCGTGTCATAGTCCTTGCTTCGCCCTCGGCTCTTCGAGTTTCAAAGTAAAACTACGGATCTGGTCTGGAAGCAGCCACTGATAATAACACTTACAAAAAGATATTTTATCTTGACACAAACAACGACACGACGGGACTGAAGGACGTCTGAGCTCGCCCGGCCCCTGTCAACACCTACATGTACTTGTCATCCGTATAGGCACACCCGAAATTCTTAACTTCCGTCCGCTTGACAAAATGGCCGTCTCCGTGTTGCTTCTGTCATTTGATCTGTAAACAAACATCGACATCATGTATCCTGCTTGGGCTACGTACCTGTCGATGAAGCATGCCTTTACCCGGAGGTGGTCTTGACAGGATCTCATGCCGAGAGAGGCCGTAGAATAGGTCCATACCATGTCCTTGTTTTGGTAATTTCTGGGGTTTCAGTGCTGGCTATGACAGAGCTGTCGACAAGGAATGGATTTTGGGAGGCTATGATGATCTCTGGTCGGGGGTGTAACTCGCAAACCGCCTGTCTAGGTACCTAATCCAATGTTGAATTGGGCTGCTTGTCTCGTAGTGTGCCGAAACCCGTAGCGTAAATATCGGCCCAAAGACCCCAGAATGCCCCGGAAACTCGCCTTGGCTTTCTACGGAGTACGTCTTTGGTTTCTCCCTCTTCAAGCCTCATGTCTCCCCCTGCTGCCCCTGCTGCCCCTGCTTTCCATGGGAATAAGTTGATCGTGAAAGGCATAGAAGAGGATCGATGATCGACATGGCGACTGAGCAAATGACAACATGCAAAACGCAACAATATGAGCGCGCTCCAATCAACATTTCGGGCCAAGTTTCTGTGGAGCTTGAGCTTCACTTCACGAAGAAATAAAAAAGAGTCACGGTATAGAGCCGTTGAGTGTACATACTCCGTACACGAGACAAGAGGGGGACGACCTCGATCGCCACTCCGGCGGTGGGCCATCCTAGTCGGGTGGAGCGGCCGGGATCGATTCTTGAATGCAACATCGAGGTTGAACGCCAATGGCTCTTTCTCTGATCCGCTGAGCTGGCCATAAGGAACAATCACCGGGCCAGATGCCCTGTCCCAGCAAGTCGGTTCCGTCTTCAAGGGAGGGAATGGATGGGTTAGTTGATCAGTGGAAGAACAGTTTCCAGTCCGGTGGGGGGGGAGACAAGTATTCCCCGCAAGTCATTTCGACATTAGTGCGGTCGCCAGGTCTGATTAGACGGTCACTCGGTTTGATTTTGTGTCCTTCTGTACGCCGTACAAAACGTAAACTGGTACTGCAAAAGAGACGATCATGTGAGCGTTTTGACAATTACGGCAGCGCATATCGTGTTGGAGAAAAAAGGAGGTAGAGGGATTGATTATCAACGATGGCGCGATAAAAGCTGTCTGCTCGCAAGGCGTTTGTGCTGCATGTTCGAGCTTGTGAAGCAGCGAGACGTTCCCATCTAATACTCCACGATACGTACTCAGAGTCAGCACTGCAGCAGTCGACATGGTCCGATATTAGCACCTGGATCGCAGAGGACATGGCTCTTCCTACCCCTCGGCATGTTTTTTGTCCGATGTTAGGGCCCAGCAGACTGGTTCGTGTGGATGCGCTAGTCTGGGTCAATCAAAACACGAGCATGATGGTCCTAGACTCCTTAGGTAGGTAGTGCGCCTTTCGCCAGGAGCGTTCCTGGCCCAAGTGTCCGGAGTCCGGACACCCAAGTGTTTGTGGAGTTGTTGACGTGATGAGCAACGGAGGCGTGGGATTTGACGGATTGGCGATGGAAGGCACTGACGTGATGAATGAGAATTGGCGAATGCCCGCAGGAAGGCCTTCGATTCTTTTGCTCCTGGTTGGACGATTTGGAACTTGGAAGGGCCCTCGAGGACCATGTGACAGACCATGTGACGGGTCCTTGATGCCCTGCTTGAGCCCAAAGATCCAAGAACACCACACAGCGCCGCCACGGGGGTCGCACATCGCACATCTCGAGGGGGTGCCAAGCGAAATGCTGCGAATCAGTCAAACAAGTCTGGTGTTGCGACAAGATGGACGAATGATGGCAAATACTCGTACACGTTCAAGACCACTCAGGCCCCTGCTGCCGTGGCGGTTTGGCTCACCTGAGGATTGCAGATTGATAGTGTCCGCTCGCTAACGAGTCTAGCGGCCCGCGACAGAATAGTAAATACCGAGATGGTCTTGTCCAGAACGGGAACGAAACGTGACAGACAGACATACGGAGTACCTACATAATACATACATATACATACAACACAGCATATACATTGCAAAGGACTGCGTGCAAGCGAGGCATCGTTTCGGCTCTTCTTCGCCGGGGAACTCAAGACTGTAGGCAGCCCATCGGCCGCATGGTCGACGTTGGCCTCACACCCGGGCCGATGCAGCTCGTTGCCGAGATTCTTCACTTGACCTGTCCAACGCATGCTGCATGTCCATGCATACATATATACATACATACATACATACACGGAGACTCGGAGTGTACATGTATGTATGTGTGCGGTCCCAGCGAATAAGCTACATACCTCCTAGGGTCTAGCCGGACACGCAACGGAGCATGGTACATACATCGCCTATCTCTGGAATCAGGTGCTAGGATCGGATTGCAGTATACATACTTCGTGCGCGACCAGATATGTAAGTATCTCACGCAGACGCTACGCTAATAAGCGACGTAGCCTACAGATCGAGCGAGGCGCGTCGTCGACCTTGCTCTGGGGCTTTCCGGGGGTCCGTCGACTTTTTTGTTGCAGATGCAGCTCGGGCGGCTTTGCGGGACGCTTTACTAGAGGCTAGAAGAAGGCTCCTAATAACGGGAACTTGTGCAGACTTGACTGACATCGGAGGCGCAACGCAACTGTGGGGAAGTGAAGATCCACGAGGGGCAAGTTGATGTCGTACAGAACCGGCATCTAAATGGCCCATGCCATGTATGATGTCCCCCTTGCGCTCAACCTTCCTCCGTTCGTTGTCGATTCCAAGGATCGAAACTTGCCTTGACGTTGATAGTTGTCGAAGCAATAGACAGCGACGACAACAGCGAAGACGACGACGACGACGACGACAACAACAACAACAACAACAACGAGCAAAAGGGACTTTGATGAAAGTCTGACAGACAAAGCAACGTCAACGCGAGTGGGGTCATCGCCATCATCGCCATCGTCCAGCATTGAGTACCTACCTATGTAATTACTAATAATGGTCAACGCGTCTGTCTCTGCACGGACGACGGAGCATGCCTAGAAAATTCCCGACACGGTCCACGGACCAACGGACTACGGACAGAATTCCCGAAAGACTCGTCCCGGGTGCTCAAGCCTCAGACACGCCCACGCCATGTGCGTGACAGACGGACGGCTGCCCAAAAGTCCGCTGTGATGCGTGCGACGCGTACGGTGCAACATGGACACAACACGCAATGTATGGATGGGTGCATATGCCAAGGGCCCAAGGGGCATCTTGATTCTCGACAGCCGAGTTTACCGCTCTTCGCATCGGCGGTGGCATTCTGCGGCATTCCAGCCTTTTCCAACGTCCGGCCCTTGACCGCAATCTACTCCCTCCGACCCAACTCCCGCACGCGAAGACTTCCAAGAAACGCTGGGCTGCATATATGTATGTACATTATACATACTGCGGAGGGGTCACTGTAGGAGGTAGGTAGGTATGTAATAATGTGCATGCAGCAGAGTCTCAGTGAAAGCTCTTCTTCTGACAGGGTCCACGTGTTGCAGCCGCGTCTGCGGCTCTGTGACTCTGTGACTACTCTGTCAGGTCTGCTCTGGGCCTCTGGCCCTCTGGCCCTCTGCAGATTCTCGTCTGCAGGCTCTGGCTGAGGGCTCTGCAACACAGTCGGCCAAATGGCCTCGGCGTGCATCCGGCTGCATTCCTGCCCAGATCTCACCTTCGCGCGGTGGATCCGTGATGCGTGCGGGGGGGGGGGGGGGGGGGGGGGGGGGGGGGGGGGGGGGGGGGGGGGGGGGGGCCCCCCCCCCCCCCCCCTTGTCCGCGCCGTGCACGCAGCAGACATGGGCCACGGAGTATATCCGTACGGAGGATGTAGACATCTCCAGAGTACATACGTATGTAGGTACTTAATAATATGCACTGCACATACAATACTCCGTACTCGTAGGCATGTACATAGGTACTTGTATGTCACGTACATGATAAGTACCTAGACGGCCATTAGATCCATGCTGCCAGCATGCGGGTGACGATTGACCTTTGCATGACCCGACGGTGCCACCCGGACTTTGTCCGTCGTACCGTTTTTCCTTCTATCGTCACCAGCGAAGCCGGGCCCGTGACGAGAACATCTCCTCGGCGACCACTTGGCTGCATTGCCTTTCGGGTCATTTGATAGATGATTATAGATTGTCGTGATTGTGGCCATGGCAGTCCTCAGACTCTCTCAGTGCCCTGTCGTATATACATACATACATAAATGTTCTTCATTCCGCGCCGCACGGAAAAGTTGATAAGGGCGGGCAATATGTATAACGTACCTAACATTTACATGACACTCCCGCTCCCACGACAGGGGAATCCTTGCAGACAGTAGACTCGTTCCGATTCACCATGGCCTAGGCCCGGCGTGCACCCGGTGAGCGAGCAATGGACGACTCACGACTCACGAGATGAGATGATGCCCTCTCTCTGTACCTAGGTACTCCACTTTGGCCAGCCCATCTAGCCTCCGAGTCTTCCAGCCAGACCAGGCTACATACAGGTAGCCATCTATGTACTCCGTAGCCGTTGTAGCCGTTGATCAGGGCCCAGGGGCCAGGGGTGCTTGCAGCCACAGGTCAGTTGACTACAAAGAGATTGTTGGTGCATCAGACGACGCGTTGGAAACATCGCGGGCAGCAAGCACGTTTGCTGTTTGCATGGCGGCTGGCCAGGACATGGTGGTTGAGTTTCCAGGCGACAGAGTTCTACCAAGTTTCACGTGGCACGCGAGTCTGTTGTACGATTACATATGCTGATCCTTGGCCCAATCGTCATACATATGTACCCTGTCTCTGTTTCATTTCTGCAACCCAAAGCCTGAGCCCACGTTTCTTTAGTCTAACCAGGCAGGACCGATCACGATTCACGACAGCCAGCCAGACTCTAGAGGGGCAGTATCTATAATCTACCTATGTATGTATGTATGTATGTATGTATGTACTACATATCATTATTTAGCATATCGTGATTGGACTCCGGAGTGCGTGATCGAGTTAACTTTTCCATCTCCGCCTCATCCACCGCAATGCCAAGCCAAGATGCCACACCTCCTCCTCTAGGCTCTCCGGAGTCCGTGCTGATGATGAGCCCTCAGTCAAGGCCTATCTCTTCCGATATCGTAGAATACCGCAGCAGCGAGACCCAGAAGCTGAATCGAAGAGGTGGTAAGTGGTGACTCGTGAGAGGTTACAGGACTGGGTTCTCCGCCACTACATATGTACGAAGGAGACGTTCTAGTATCTCCGAAGAAGCACATGGTTTCACATCGTGAAAAGCCCGCTGATTCTTTTGACCCCTCATGCGGATCTATGGAGTAAGTCGCCCGCACATGACGGCGGACGCATGACGAGAACGGGGTTTTATACGTGTGTTTGAATTTCATGCAAGACAGTTCGCTTTGTGAGTTTTTTCCCTTCTGAATCCCCTTCCAAAGATCATAGTCGTCATACGCCTCTCACGCTCATGACCAAGGGGGCGTGTTGACCAGTCAGGGTATTCGCGCCCTGGGCCGCCTGAGGACTCCATCTACTACTCCGTATGTATCTAGTATCGGTAGATTCTAGACTGACTAAATAAGACTGTGCAGTGTACTGTGTGCCCCCTCTGCGTGACTGCGTCTACTAGCCTCACGCGTGCCTCCTGGCCCTCTACCGGTCCCAGCGAGGAGGAGCATGTCCAGAAAACGAACTTACGAAGGCTGCAGACATACAAGGCATGGTCCATGGACATTGGACAGAAGTCGAAGTCATGAGGAGTCAGGGCAAAAACAAGATTTAGAAAAAGAAGATAAGAGCCTAAGAGGGACAATGCTTCGTGGGTTGGGCCAATCTAATTATGTATATAAAGTGCCCCCTAATTGGTATTATCCGCCTGTGTGTTCCTCGCAACAGGTCACTGAGGTCAACATCTCTCCTCAGGCTCCGTGACACAGTGGACTCAGACTCACTCAGTCAGGACTCGGGAAGCCATTTTCGTGCCGCAAGCGAGTATGTACATACATAACGTTTCGAGAAATCAAGAATCTGAGTGCCAAGTGATCCTTCCGCACCAAGCTCCAACCCACAGGGCAACACAGGGCATAGCGACTAAGCTGAAGCAGGATCAAGAACTGCATGTTTGAAAACTACGGCGATAGATATGTACTAAGATAGTAGATATTGCATCATGAACCACATTTTTCTCGTGCCATTCATGATTCTACCACCATCTTAATAAACACCGAGTCGTTGCCGTGAGTCCTGTGACTGATCTCGGCTACGTGCGGCTTATGCCTACGACGTGGTTTCGTATCTGCTACGATGTCGGATCCGGGATGAAAAGGGTGGAGAACAGGAACTTGCAAGCAGCAGTGAGCAGTGAGCAGGTTTTCTCCTCGTGCTTTTTCTCCTGCTCTTCTCCTCACAGATCATGGTCACCAGTAGGAATTCTGTGATTATTCTGTCCACATTCGCAAATCAGTTCAACTTCGCACTGGAGAAGCTGTTTGACTTGCGTTCATCAAGGCTGGGCGGATGTTCCTGGACCAAATCTGAAAAATCATGAATGGGTGGGTTTCTCGTTTGGCACGATTCCAAGCCACGTCCTTGAATCGAGCCCGCTGCGGCGCTGCCCAGTCGTTTCCCCCTTCCTTTCTTTTGTTTGAGGATCCCTTGTATTTTGAGGTTCCCAGAGATCCCCTAGCCTCTAGGTATGTACGCTTCTCTCGGCCGGGCCAAGCGTTCCATGATGAATCAAGATACGCGCCGTCTTGGGGGGAAAAGGGGCCCGGAGCCCAGGGGGGATTGGTATTTCACACGCCACGGCTAAGCGCATGATGCATCCGCCGCATCGCAGCGCGCTCTGAATACTTTTTTCGAGTCTGGTCTGGGCAGAGATTAGGTTAGGTATATTCCCCGGATGACATCCATGATCCTACTCCGATGATAAAAGCTTCGTAGCCCGGTCGGCGGTCCCGTCCATTGTGCTTCCTCGTGCGAGGTCGAGTCGGGACTCGGGACTCGGCACATTCCCAGTTTCCCACATGGCATAAGCTGACACGTCCTTGGCTCCTATTCGAGATACAGAACTTATAAGTTATTACTCCGTACTCGTAGTAACGCTCGAGCATCAAACCTGACTAGGTAGTCAACCGTGCAGGGAAGCATGGGATTGGGAAGGCAAGGACTGGCGAGCCGATGTTGGTCGCTGAGGTATAGGTAGTTGGATTCCGGGGGTGAATTCCAAATAAGAGTGCGGAGGAGTGCGGAGGAGGACAAGGTCACTGGTCACGATGGGCGGCTGAGCTATACTAGGTATTTTCCGGCGTCCAGTGGCGTCTAGCATACTGGATGCGGACTGCGGTGCGTGCGGTTAGTCTTTATAGATGCCCCTAGCTTCCTACTTTGGTAGGTCAGTGCCAGGCGTGCCAGGCGTACGGTAGCCACGCGCGGCAAAATGAAGTCTAGCCCTTCTTGTTCCTGTCAGTTGTTCTTGGGTAGGACTCAGGAGTTCCGAGAGTGAGCAGAGGTAGCTACCTGGAGTCAGGTAGGCAGCCTGACCAGCAGCAATCTGTACGGAGTACGTAAATACGTACAAATACTCCGTACAATTCGAACGAGCTGTGCGGCTGAGGCGCTTATAGTGGATGGCTGGCCTTCTTCAGCGACGAGGCGCAGGACGTGAATGTCTGTCTGGCTTTTATATACTGCTGCGGGCTAGAAGTTAGAACTTAGAACAAGTCGACAGAGCACACCGTACACGGGAATCGGGAAACAGGGAATGGAATAGGGCACTAAGATAGAGCAGATTGGCGAGCACACAGGACTCAGGAGGACACATAGAAGAGACGAGCTGAGAGAAGGGAGGAGAAAGAGGAAACATGATTGTGAGATCAGTAACATGACTCCATGAGACGTGACTCCGACGGGGGAGGAGAGAAGGAACATCATGCACCCCCTGCTGTCCCGGGCACATACCCCTATTCTTGCTTCCTCTGCTGCTATTACCGTACTGCACCACTGCCACGAAGTCTGGGACGAGTGCGAAACCCCCCTCCCTGCCCTGTCCTGCCCTGCCTATCGTCTCACGATCATGGAGGCTGCCCGTATCGCGGCTGTGCATACTCCGCCGTAGTACCGGCGGCCCTGCCTAATACATAACGGTGCTCACTGCTGATGATGTGTGCCCCGCGATGTCTGAAGATGTCATGGGTGTTGGAAAGAAGGAAGAAGCGCGCCTGTACATTGTACCTTTGCACAGGCACTACCTATTCAGATCTAATCAGATCCCGGACTTGCTCTCTCGTGGTCGCACGGGCCCGGGGCGCTGCCGCGCGGTACTGGTGTATCATGTATGTATCCGGCGCATTCTCGTCTTCCTTTCATATGGAGGAGCCGCGGAGCAATGGAATGCGAGACTGCTGGTTGCGGGACTGTTAGGTATTAGACAGCTGCTCAACGGGTGGCGGACAGCCGGCACTGGGCAGCGGCTGCGGCTGCGGCGCGGCAACGGGCACCGCGACGGACCCGGGAAGACGTACTCCGTACACGGTACACTGCATTTACCCCCCGTCTCTCCCATTCTCTCATGCCATCGCGCATGTCATCTCTCATGTCATCTCTCATGCCATCTCTCATGCCATCTCTCATGCCATCTCTCATGCCATCTCTCATGTCATCTCTCTCATGTCGTCCTTGACTCCTTGAGCCCCATGTATGTACATACCTACCTACCCCATGTGCATTGGATCCGCTCGCCAGACCACGGCGTGTACTACTGACCGCGTCCTACACACAGACGCCAGCCCTCGGCCGCGTACTCTCTACATCTCCCCATGTCGCCGTTGACGCTATCCGATGCTTTTCGGACTGGAGACTGGGGTCCTGAGAACTTGTCTGCTCCATGCCCGGAGCCCATCGGCCAATGTATGGGTATCTGCCGACGGCCGTCAGTCACCACTGACCACTGACCACTGACCACTGACCACTGACCACTGACCACTGACCAGTGTGACAGTGTCAGCAATCTCGGATCAACCGCGGACTCTGTCGGCTCCCTCATCACAGGCAGTATCTTTTGACGATGCCAGCGTTTGCTCAAGGAGTCAGGACGCGTCCCCCCTGCCGCCCAACGTCCTCGGGGTACGCGGCCGTGTTTGTCGGGAACAACAGCCGAGCACCTGTCAGGTTGTCCCAGCTTTGCGCGACTCGTCCGTTTTTTCAAGTTTCGTCATCAGTGCCTCCTGCGCGGGGTCTGCAGTGGAGGCAGAGAAGAGCTTTTCCCCAGCATCCGACGGGATGGCGCTCCTGAGCCCTCGCAGGCCTCCCACGAGGCGTCGGAACGAAAACGTTGGACGAGGAGTCTGGTCCGTGGTAATGCACCCCGGTACATATGTACCTATGCATCTGACAGACTGACTGTCAAACTTGACGGGGGGTGCTGCAAAGAAGAAGGATGGGATGAGGACGGATGAGGACGAACGAGGTCGACAAGAAGCAGCAGCATGACCAACAAATCTCCGACGTTCTCGGTCTGCCTGGCCTTCATTCAGCCAATGAAAGCGTACGAGTTGGCCATGATTCCAACGGCGGGCTGTCAGCCCGCCCTCCATCCGCCCAACGAACTGAGACGAAGCATCTGGTATTGAATGGCGTCCAGCGCCTCTGGCAGCTTTCGGCAGCCTTTGCGAAGCGATACAGGTTCTCGGGGTGAAGCACGGTTCGTTGGTGATACTCCGTACATATGTACATACATCCGGAATCATGGATAGTCCCATCGGCATTTATCTACTGGGGACACTGCGCCTCATTTCCAGCTTCTAGGTAGGTCTGCATCGGCCCATTCAATTGAGCGCCCTAGCCGCGGAACGCGCATGCACAAGTTACAACAGCTGCATGGAGTCGTTACATATCTGACAATAGCATCGTCCATCCACCTCGGTTGTGATGGTGTTATTGCATGTTGTCACGGTCTTTTGCATGTTATCGTGATCTTTTGCATATTATGGTGGCCTTTTTGTACGAAGTCCCGGTCTTCCTGCATGACCAGTCAACACCTTCATCTTCGATTGTAACAATGTTTTAGACCTGCCGGGTCTCTCTCAACTCTCGAGACAAAATGGGACACCGACAAGGCGCAAGACCGCACCATGGGTACCCCTTTCCCTTCCCTTCTTCCTTATTTCCCTCTTTCCTCCTTCTTTTCCTCATGTTTTTTTTTTCTTCCGTGCCGAGTCACAACATTGGTGAGGGTCGCGACTCGCGAGGGGTCGTAACCTTGTCAGTGTTGAGCGATGGTGGCTGCATCGGAGGCGTCTGGAACGTAACACATTCGCCGCCTAAGCGACGTGTATAAGATAACCACCCAACTTGGAGTTGGCATTCTAGTTTGACCCTCATCACTCATCAATGATATGTAGTCAAGCGGGTAGCTCAGCTGTTTCCCATCAGCTTTCCCAGCCCACCACCATCATCCATTCCTCTGACAATATTGCTGCCCAAGGGCAGCAGCAAGAAAGAAACCGGCCCTCCCTCCCTCCTTCCTCTCTCTTTCTGGCAAAAAGATTAAATCATGTGTCATCGAGAGACCCTGGGTCCCAACGAACATGGAGCAAAAAAAAAAAATTGTGCTTGATTTCCCGTTCTGATGCCATCTTCTAGGTATGTAGGTATTGCCTCTCCATCTACATGCCTAGGTATGTACATATGTGCTCCGTAGGTCTCTTTTCTTAGGTACCTAATGGTACATACATACATAGGTACATACCTACCTACCTACGTGAAGAGAAATTATACCCCACAATCAAATGGCGGCAAAGAGCGGTATGACAGCCTGACATTTCGCCGAGACGAATCCCAGCGACATGTCATTCCTGACCTTCTTCCTTTACTCATTCAGTTTTTTTTCTTCTATGTACTCCGTATGCATGCATGGTTCAGTCTCTCTGTACAGAGGACGCATGAAAGAACAAATCCCAAAGCACGGAAACAGCACGATCCGTCGCGCCGCGCGCGTACACACCCCCCCACACTCGTACGTCCAGTCTATTTCCCAGAATCCTCCGCTCCAAAAAAAGGGTTCGGCCCCCCACAGTGTATCGTTATCGTCATCAAACCCGGCGGCATGAATCAAACCGGCGGCATGAAATCAAATTAGGAACTTGGATTACTCTCGCTGCTTTTCGTACCCCTGGACCCTTGTTTTTTTTTTTTTTTTTGGTTTGTGTTGGCTGTGTGGTTGGATTGGTGGTCTGTCGATGTCTACCTACCTACCTACCTATGTTAGTATGTATATTCAATTTCCTTCCCGTGGTTCTATACCGTATACGTATACACCGCCTGGGAGGGTTGGACCAGTTCTTGACGATTTCAAATGCTCAAGAGTTTTCCTAGAGCTATTCTAATAAAAGGGACTTCATGCAATTACATAATATGCCTTGTTTCCCGGTGGCGATTGGCATCAACATTGAAGGACTCCCTCTCACCACCCTGGTGCCGGTTCCCTCGTGAGTCCGTGAGTCCGTGAGTCGTTCGGCTGGGTCTGGAAAGTTGGAACAATGGCCCTCTATTCGAAGGCCCTGCTTTTCACAGGCGCCTTTCAAGTTTCACCTCAAAATCACGTTGCCCTTGTTGTAATTTCTTCAAGGGACTGCTCTGTAGGTACATATCTGATTGACTTGGCTGGTTGGTTGATAGACCTGCTTGACCGACTAAGTATGTAATTAATTGACTAACGAATTGACACTGTAACTAATCGACCCGATCGACTTGTCAACTCAATAACTAACGAGACGGACTACAGTCCTACAACTAGGAGTGCGGCTTTCTTTATCAATCTATCTACATACATACTCCGAATGGTCTAGTAAACTGACAGACCGGACACCAACCCGGGAAGTCAGCGTAGCGCCCACCCGGAAATAGTACATGTAGTCCAGGAACGGGTCTGCCCCGCGTTATAGGCGACTTCCCATGGAAATACCAGGTATATAGGTAGGTATGTAACAATGTTAAGTATCGGCGACCAATATTACATGTCCAATATAGGCGGCATTATCAACATCTCGCATCACAATTCGCACGGCTGTAGATGGTTCGCATTTGTCGTTTATGCTTTCCCACCTCACAACTTCTCACTACGATACATACCTCTATGTAGTAGGTATGTAGCAACCGATCAAGGTCACGTGAATTACCACATCATCTGCACAAGTATCAACGCATACTGTAAAATTCTCAGAGTATCGAAACGTCCCATTACTTCTACTACATATATATAAACTACAGAAAAGCCGGTTCCAAATAGAACAACGGCAGGAGCCCATATTATAATCCTAACGCGACTCCTTGGCCATGTTCGTCGGACAAGTTGCATCGACACATGTGCGGCAGTAGTAATCGCCGGTACCAGTATAGACGGAGAGGAAGTCGCTCTGAAGACTGCAAAAGTCATCCGAGTAAGTAGCACGACAGATTCGATGGGTAGAAAACAATTCATCGACACGTAACAAGACGAGCATGAAATCGCGAGTGCGCAACATCTGCGCTGCTCAAGTCTAAATATGAAATGCAAAAAGATAAAAAAAAAAATAAGAAAAAGGAAAGAATTACCCTGTCCTGTGCCCCTCTATCAAACGCCATTGCTTTCTTTCGTCTTTTACTCTTTCGACTCCTCTCCTTGACTTTCGGCGACAAGTCAGGGCGACGCTGTGTAATAGAAGAACTCTAACTGGGCGGGGAGAGCTGGAAGAACAGAAAGGTAGAAAGACGCTTCTAGGCCGGCGTCTTTTTTACTGTTCCTCTTACCACCGTCGATTGCCCATGGGCTGATTATTGGCATTGGCTGAGACGACAGAGTCAGCTCGTGGTGAAGCTGCCAAGGTTTTCCTCTATTCTCCCTCAGCGACGTCGAAACCCACCTCTGCCGCCGCCACCGCCGCCGCGTCCACGTCCCCAGCCTCCGTAGCGATTGCCACCACCTCCACCAAAGCGCGCCATTTCGGCAAGACGAGGGTCAATTTGCTGCTTGGCTTCCTGCAGAACGTTGACCAGCTCACGAGCCTGCTTTTGGTCTGATGGCATGTTAGCGAATTCCCGGCCATGTAGTTTCAAGAAGTAAGAAAGGTTTTTCAACTTACTGTCAGTGGTGAAGAAGGTGATGGCAGTTCCATTAGCACCGGCTCGGCCAGTACGGCCAATTCGATGGATGTAATCCTCTGAATTGTTGGGATAGTCGTAGTTCAACACATGGGTAATGTTGCGAACGTCTTCATCAGGACAGGTTAGCAAGGCAGAAATGACAACTTCTTTTGAAGCAACGTTCCAGCGCATTGATGCGTCAGAGATGGCTCCAGATAGTATGCCATCTACAAGAAATTTTACTCTCTGGTAAAGCAGGGCAATCCAATTGGGGTGCAATAATGTCATCCAACCCTTTCCGTGGGGATTCGTGGATTCGGTTCACCAGATTCTCGGGTTAGGAAGCCTTGGGAGACAGCTTGAGCTAGTCAAGACATGCCAACTTCCACACCAGTACCACAAGAGAAGACACGGTACGGGAGCAGAAATGCCAGCATAGTAGCAACGAGAGAGCTACATAGAGGATCAAGACTCCACGCCTTGGAGAACCGAGTAGACACGATTTACATCAGGCACGTTCGCGCAATTAAGATATGGCCCCTAGACATCAAGAGTAAAGCACAGCAAATGCGTTGCTGGAAGTTGCAGAAGATAGTTGGGGGAGGGAGGGACGAGAAGGAGGACGATGATGATGATACTAACCAATACCACGGGACGCCACATCGGTGGCTACCATGATGGGGCTCTTTCCGGTCTTAAACTGGTCAAGAACCCAGTCACGTTCATTCTGTTGCTTGTCTCCATGAATAGCTGTGGTAATGACGTTAGCAAGTTTGGACGAAGCCAAAGAAAAGAAAATAACGTTAGCGAAGAAAACTGACAGAGTGCTGGCCAGCCATCCTGGCGAAGGAATCGAGTAATCTCGTCTGCTACACGCTTTGTACCAACGAAAATGAGAATCTTGTTCTCTTTGCTTTCCATGGTCTTCTCAAGGTGCTTGATCATTTTGTCACGCTTCTCGTTCTCGCTCACGACCTCGACAATCTGTGTAATTCTGTGATTGGCAGACAGATCCATGGATCCAATGTTGACTTGAATAAAGTCGGTCAAGAAGTCAGAGGCCATTGCTCGGACCTCCTTCGGCCATGTAGCAGACCACATGAGTGTCTGTCTGTCCGGTCGGATTTGCTCGATAATCTTTCGGATCTGAGGTTCAAAACCCATGTCGAGCATACGATCGGCCTCGTCGAGCACGAGGTATGTAACACGACGCAGATTTGTCTTGCCAGCCTCGAGCATATCAATCAGACGACCAGGAGTAGCGATACAGACTTCAACTCCTCGGGACAAATCCCGAATCTGAGGTCCTTTGGGAACGCCACCGTAGACGCAGGTGTTTCGGATGCGTGAGGAACGGCCAAACTTGGTAATTTCCTGCTGAATTTGGACAGCAAGCTCACGAGTAGGAGCGAGGACGAGAACGATTGGTCCATCACCAGGTGCCAGAAGGGGCTGAGCATTGATATGAACGATTGAGGGCAGACAGTAGGTGAGTGTCTTTCCGGAGCCTGTCTCAGCAATACCAACCATATCACGACCAGAAAGAGCCATGGGCCAACCCTGAGATTGGATAGCAGTAGGCGCAGGGAATCCTTGGGCCTTGACTTCATCCATCACGTAACGGGGAAACGCGGCCTCGTCAAATGTTTCCACAGGCTTGGGAACGTCGCTGCCAGCAATGGTCATTTTATGCTTGCGGCGGAACTCCTCGACTTCAGCAGGAGATCGATTGGTGACTTCGGGGGCCTCCTTGTAGAAATGCTTTTCGAACTTTGGGAGTGCAGACAAATCTAGTGGGTGAACGTTAGCACTTGAACTTGTCATTGCGGCGAGACGGCATCATCTCTAGCAATCTCAACGTACCCCATTCTTGTCTTTGTAGACCAGAGCCCAGGTTGTTCATTCGATCACCACCGCCGCCGAATCCGCCTCCTTGGCCACCACCGAAACCACCACCATAGCCGCCGCCGCCGCCGCCGCCGCCATAGCCGCTGCTGCCTCCATTACCGTAGCCGCCGCCACCACCACCACTGCTGTAACCTCCGGATCGGCTGCTTCGGCGTTAGTGATACTGGAATCCATCGTGCAAGATGTGTCATTAGCCGAGCTTGCGGCCACCAGATTCTGTGAAGTGCGTGGGGGAAGTTTTGAACTTCCCGTGCTACATCAAAGAACAAGATGACAGTAACCCGAGAACTGGAGTTTGACATGGTAACTCACCCTCCTCCATAGCCGCCGCCGCCGCCGCCGTAGCCGTTTCGATCACCTCCACCTCTGTCGCTTCTATCACGGCTGTAGCCTCCATAGCCACCACCACCGCCGCGACCACCTCCGTAGCTGGACATGATCAGATGCTAGTTTTTTGGGAAACCCGACGTCTCCTTGCTCGTTCTGGCGTAAAGAACAACAGACGATACGAGATAGGATTATGGACAGAAGTTTAGCTTTCGGGTCTGACAAAAACACGCCTCTGGACTGGTGAAGGCAGAGTGCGAAGAGAAATTGTTGGGTGAAATGTGTTGCGTTGTGCAAAGTTTGCAGGAGAGAAGTTGGAGGGAAGGGTGCGCGGATTTTTTTTTCCCCTGTAGGCTGCGACTATCAGTACTGCGCCATGTGGGCATGGCCCGCCCCTTCCTCAATTTTTCCACTCCGGATTCACCTTTTTTGTGTGAACACTGAAAATCCTTTTTCGATAATGTGGTGGGTCGCCGTTGCGTGTGATTGGTCACCTGGTGTAACCAGTGAGTTGCATAATTTAATGCCTACCCTATATGTTTTTACCCAATCTTTTCTTTCGAGATCTCACCCCTTTCAGGTCAATCTATTGTCTGGGAGTTCTTTGGGTATTCAAAGCTGTGAGTATGATAGGCAGTCTTGAGCGTACATAGGTAGCATTACAAAGTCGTCGGCGCTTACGAGCATGGCATTGGCAACACACAAAAACAAATACGCCACATGTCACATGATATTTACGACACTGCGCAACTTTATGTAATGCAAATGCAAAAGCAACCAACACGAGCGAAGACTCAAGACTCAAGACAGAACATCTACGTCATGTATCTTCATGCACAGCACACATAGCTCGAAGGTGCATTGAGTCGTTTGAATGCCTACAAAGTGATGGATGTAGACATATTGCATGTGCTACGATACAGAATGACACGACACTAATAACTATACTCACTGATTCTCAATCAGCGAGCGACCTTTCAGTTTTCACCGCAAACATCTCTAGTGACAAAAGATAACAACGCGAGCTCTGACTGACTTCATACAGTTACGTCCTCACCAGAATATTTGGCATACAAGGAAGAAAAGAATGCTTTTTCTATCTACAAAAGAAAATATTACTCTCTATAGATTGTATTATATCACGTGAAACTCTAGATAGGGCATGCCAATTTGCTACCAGCCACCCCTACTCTCGCGACACATCGCGACCAAATGCCTTTGACTTCAGCCAGTCCAGAATGACCAGGACTCGGTTGCGTGCTGCAAAAAAACGTGTTAGCTGGACAAGACAGTAACCGAAAACAAGCATGTTGGGATCATGGATGAAGAAAACTCACTGCTGAAGCACATGGACAAGTAGGCACTGCGCCAAAAGAGATATGTCAGGCTGCCGCCCGTAGCCAGGTTACCATTCCACCAGCTGACGTCGGCGACGGCCTTCTCGCTACCAATGTAGGCCAAACTACCTTGGTGACTGTACTTGAAAGGCTTGATATCCTTGATTTTTCGCAACTGTTTCTCCAGACGTTCAATTTCGTGGGCTGTGTCGGCTGAGTTGCCAGCTTGGAGGTTCATCTGACTACTCAGCTCCTGGATACGAGCCTCGTGGTTCTCAGTCCTGGCCATGTTGTTGAACAGGCGTCCGAGGAAGTTGCCCTCCTGAGAAGCCACCTGGGCAGTAGGTGCATATCCGGCCACAGCACAATCACCAATTGCCCAAATATCACGGGCACCCTGGACAACGAGGTATTCATTCACCGCTAGGCCGCGGCGTGAGTCCTTCTGAGCAGGAATACGGGACATCAAATCCTTGACAATGGGTCGAACAGCATTTCCAGTAGCCCACACCAATAGACCATAGGGAATTTCGACTCGTTCTTTACTGCCATCTGGACGCGAGATCTCCGCCTCGACAGTCGTCTCAGTCACTCTCTTAACCATGGTTTTGGTTTTGATATCAATTTTCTCTTCTCGGAGTGTGTTTTCGGTGTAGTCGATGAGTTGTTTGGAGAAGGATGGCAAGACGTTGGGCAAAGCTTCGATTAGCGTGACCTTGAAGCGGCTACTGATGTCCGGAACAAGTTTCTTGATGTCCTCTTCAAAGAAATCCTGCAATTCACCAGCGAACTCGACGCCTGTAGGGCCGCCGCCGACCACGACCATGTGCATCAGTCTGTTCACTTCCTCAGGAGTCTGGCCCTTGAATGCGGCGGTCTCGACGCAGTCCATGATCTTCTTGCGGATTCGCTGCGCATCGTCGATTTCCTTGAGGAAACAGCTGTTTTCGCGCACACCGGGAATACCGAATGTTGCATTCTCAGCGCCGACACCAACCACGAGCATGTCGTAGGGAATTTCCGTCTCTGAGATGGCGCCCTTAATTTCCGAGTTGTCGACAATCTTGATCACCTTCCGCTCGGGATCAATGGAAGAGGCCTCAGCCTCGTAGAATTTGACGGCGGCTTTTTTGTGCCGAAGAATGGCTCGAACAGGCTCCATGATGGATCTGTGTTCGATGGTTCCAGTGGTACACGAGGGCAATAGAGGAGTGAACAAGAAGTAATTTCGGGGTGATACAACAACGACATTGTAGTTTTCGGTATCCAGCTTCTTGAGTAAAGCGACGGAGCCCCAACCAGTTCCTGTTCCCCTTCAAAGTTAGCGACTAGAGTATCAGCTGTACGGAAGCAAGGAGAAGGTCGATATGGCTCACCTAAGATGACGAGGGTCTTTTTGGAAGGATCCGGTTCAGATTGTGGCTCAGGATGACGATCTTGGTAGATGGTGATGAACGTGTAACCGACCAGACCAGCAGCGGAGAGGTAGGTAAACCTCCATGCCCACCTCAAAGTCTTGCGCAACCTGCCGGGGGTTGGCTTGGGTGCTTCGTCAGTGTAGGCTCTGCGGAAAGCTATCCTGCCAGACGCGGCGAGCTTCATGGACACCGCAGGCCGTTGGGGCAAGCGAAGGGCATAGCTCCGGACTGCGGTAGAGTAGGCCCTGGAAGCGATGCGCGCTGGCTGTGCCATTTGACTTGTCAGGCTGACGCCTGCCAAAGCTCGAGGACAAGACGCCATGGCGTCGAAGCTCGCGGAAAGCTGGGTTACGTGCAGAGGAGGACTTGAAGATGCGTGGAAACTAATGGCACCAGCAAAAAGCCGTGGCAGATAAACTGCACGAAGGCAGGCTTTGGGGAGGTTATTGCTATGCACGAAGAACGGTTGGTGGTCTGGCTATTGAGTGCCGAGGCGGTGCTACGGGTTGGCCCTTGTGGTGTTGGTTTTTTTTTTCGCTCTCCCTGTGTGACTACCTCCTATCTCGCGTCCCACTGGCTGGCAGTCCCTCGTCACTGGTCAGGACTCAGGAAAAAGAAATCACGCAGAAAATCAGTCCAAAAAATTCCGTCCCTTCCACGCATGTCCGATCTACGAGACCACGATACATAAGGCCCGGGCCGCGTGAGCTTCCGTCGCTCTGTCTCGGGCAAAGAAGGAGATGCAAGGAAGGTTGCATGGCGATTTAAGCATGTGCAGCACACAGATCAAAGACGCTGAAGTCAAAGGAATGCATGCGGCCATATGCGTTCTAGTCAACGCGTGCGTCATTCAATTGGTTACCGACACCCGCTTCTGCGGCAGGCTGCTCAGCGTTGCGTCCTCCAGGAAAGCCGTCGGTCACATGCAAAGACAGAAGTTATTATGTATGTTTCCCGTTCGTCCCTTCTTCCGCCTCATTCACGTGCCCGGTGACTCGGCCCCTAATTCGACTTCTCTTGCTCGTTTGATTGGTTGTCCGTTCGCACCCGACGCAGTGTCGGCTATCGATAACCGAGCTGCACAGAGCGCATCACAACCACGACTCACACGAGTCCACGACCGATCGTCTTACGCTTGAAAGGAATGGTGTTTTTCATTTCATCCCGCCGCGGATATGCGCGAGAGACACAGGCAGTTTATACTACGTACTCTGTAGCCTAGTTCCTGCCAGACCATGGAACGACATGCCAAATTCCAACAAAGGACAAGGCCTTGTGGCGTGCCTGAATTGTATGGCCATGAGTCCATACCTGAGCGAGCCGGCTCTGTGGCCTTTCGCCAACTGCGATACGTGCAAACTCCAGCACCGTGTATGCGGACAGGCAGAAATCAGAATTCTTCATCGAATCTTCTCCATCCACCGGCTTGCGCATTCATCCATTCATCCTTCCATCCTTCCTTGGTGCTGGCTGCACACACATGAAGAAGCGGCCCTCTACGCCCTGAAACAGGGGCTGGGCCGGGTTAGACATCTGCGACTACGCCAGTGACGCATAAAGGCGCCCCTTTCACACGAGACACGACGACTCATGATGCTGACTCACCGAAAGAGTTCGTGAGTTTGATAGTCGTCGACAGCTTTCGACGCAGCACATGCACGCGGTGATGCGCGGCCGCGCGCACATCAGGGAACTGCGGTGGCTCACTCCTTTCTTACCTAACTTTTTCAGCACTGAACTCTCATGAATCAAACTCAGCAGCTTGACCATGAACTGCCTACATACCTATGCCTACTGCCATCTATTTCAGGTGTAGGGCCGCCGGGGCATGAATCCTCGCGACGTTGGCTTCGCGACTCATCCAAGCGTCCACAGACCTCTTCCTGAGTACGCGTCGGTCCACATAGGTACAGTTTTATGTACTGTAGTCGCGAACGAGGGATCGGGTATGCCCCAGCGGACCCCGTCTTAATCATACATATCGAGTATGTAGGTAGTGACATGCCGCCGGATGCCGGTCTGGCGTTTCCATAAGCCTCTCCATGTCCCCGCCGCCTCCTTCTTTGTCAGCTGGTTCCCTGCGTTCGTTACAATTTACATCAGGGCTGTCCATCTCTTCTGTAACTTTATGAGCCACGAGGCAGCTGGTCTTGCGTTTGGATTCGACCTGTTCCTGTTGTTGATGCCTCTTCTCGACGACTCCACGAAGCCATCGTTTTCTCATCAAACACTCGTTTCCGCTTTTCAAGGCGAGCCATGGACCAGTAAAGTTCGAGATCATCTTCACTAAGCTGCGAGTGGCCGCGCCAGTGGTCGGACGATAACTGGCTTTGATCTCAGAACTACGACGAGCATTCGACTATGGTGCTCGCCGCCGAACCCTGTGATGGTAATGCCGCGGCGGATGCTTCACCAACCACCATCACCTTGACTACGGAATCTACCAAGTGGACTCGAATTGAGGAATGCGACGAGGCACTGGGAAGGAAAACGTTCAATTCACGACGACGAAGCAGGGAACACATCATGGACAGGTCAAGAAGGAGTGACGGTGCAGCCGTGAGCCAAAGTCTTGGGTTCAAGCGACAGCCTGCCCCGATTACGCAACGAGAAGTGTCCAGGGACGCATCTCGTCCGCTTGTTGGGGATAATTTCGGCCACCATCTCGATTTGGAAGATGGCGAGCACAAAGAGACTGAAGACCCGTTCAACAAAAGAACGCTCACGCGGAAACCAATCCAAGCACGAAATCCAGATCGAGCAATCGGAACTTCACTTCTGCTGTCGCATACTCCACCGCCAACTTTAGCAGGGCATTTGGCCGCTCAGCCAATGGGTCAAGAGCAGAAAGGACCACCTCCGCCGCCACCGCCGCCACTGACGGCATCGCCAACTTTAAGTCCTGACAATTCGGGTAATTCGCAAATATCTAAACTCCCGTGGAAGCTAGTAAGACGCCTTTTATTGCATTATGCGAATGAGACATCCGCCTCCCTCCCCCTCATTCAAGAACTAATGCTTCAGTGGTCACATCAAGATATACTAATCAACAAGCATAGAAGTCTTGGCAAGCGGACATTGCAGACCCTATCCAGCTCGCACGCGGTAACACTCCAAATTGGAACATCCAGACAGCAGATGAAGAACTGAGAACACTACCACCATCCACGGCGCAAGATATTGGCTCGCCAACGGCAATCGGAAGCTCGTTTCCTGCACTCACCGGCATCATCACAGTGCCCAATTCCGTTCTATCATCAACAGACGCCGGACGAGTACTACAAGTTCAATCTACTGTTGAGCCTAACGCAGCAGATCCTACCGAGCGGCCAGGCGAGCCTGCTGTCCGCCCACTTACCCCGACGAATGTTGTTCCAGGCACGGGATACGGCGAATCCCCCGGAGATCACAATCCCGAGCTCGAGCAAACTGACGGGCAGCATGACAAGACAGACAAGGCCCTCATAGCCGTCGGATCGACCGGTAAGTACTCTTGTGGGCCAGCCATCTCCTGTCGTGGACTTTGTAGAGCTGGACTGAACAGTAGCGGAATGATAGTCGGACTCATTATTCTCGGTTTCTTAGGCTGGCTCTTCTGGCGAACATCGAGGCGCCGTCGTCGTCACGACAATCAAGACATAAGAATGCGGCCTCAGTCTTCCCATAGTAGAGACTCGTCACCCGCCTCGGGGCCTAGGCGCTTGGTAACGAAGACGTTGTCTCGAATCCCCATCGTCAGAGGACATATACGCAGCAGAGAAACCGGATGGACCAACCTGGATCAATCATCACACGCCGGTCCGTCCAAGGGGACGATGGCCCCGTCTGTAGCGTCGAAATCGTCCATGGGTGCTCAACAACAATCGAATCAAGCACCGGCCATTGTGGTCCACACGGAAATCGTCAGAAAAAGTTATATTGCCCCAAGCAAAGTTCAATTGCCAGAGCAAACGCTCTCGTACAACGAGGCTCAGCAAAACAACGGTGCTCTTGGCGCAGGCGGGGACCAACAGAAACGATCTCATGCCAGCGACATGTCCTCCCTTTCGTCCAGCTTCGGAGACGGCCTATCCATGAGCAACAACAACAACAGCAATAACAACAATAGTTATGAGAACCATGATCTCAATGACATTTTGAATGGTACGCACCATTCGAATAACAACCACCATTCCTCTGCCGGGGTCGTGACCACCATCAACGCACCATTGCCTGTGGCACAGCGTGACAGCGCCCATCTCCACAGCGAGCGTTCTCAACGAGACACGGTCCAAACCGATGTACCTGAGGACGCGCCGCTCCGATTACGCACAGTTTCGTCCTGGGTCAAGCAGCAGTCTGGTAAAGTCACGCGTGCTAGGCAGCGCCTTCAGTCCGTATCCTCCTCCCATGTAGCCTCAGAGGTTCACTCGGCCGAAGTGCCCAAGATGCCGTCTGAGCAAGATTTGAGGCAGATGATGTCGGATGGAGAGGAGCTTCGGCGGGCAGAGGCTGTTTTAGGGGGTGGTGTCCGACGCTGAAAAGGGTGTCATCCGAGATGCGAGGTGGCAGCTGTCGAGCCACATATGTGCTATGAGTATAAGATGAATGTGTATACGTATTATTATTTCATGACGACAAGAAAAATTAGAAATGAGACATGTAACTATCTATCTATAAACGCAGTGAGTGGCAATTATACTTGTAACAGATCAATCTTGTGAAATTACCTCCGGTATATGTAACGATGATACATCATGCAGAGCGCAATGCTTCCGTGTGAGCTAATGTTTTATCTCAACAATAGCGCATCGTATTCACAGGTGGGTGGCATTACAGCCGCTACCACGAGTACAATCCCGATCAGCCATGGAACTTGAGGGGCATATACAGGCCCGGCCACGATACAAGGCCAAAAACCCGCTAACAGTGAACACTGGACAGCACACACACACAATATCTATAGTCAAGTCCAAGCCCCGACCATCCATTATGTACGTTTGGAGCGATATCCCGACTTGTTAAATTCTACTACTCCGCTCGTTCCTGGAGACTGGCAGTGCACAATCATAATACGCATGGATGCTTATCATGCTTTCGAAGACGCTTGCTCCTGCCGAGCTCTGATGCCATGTAAAAATACAACTCAGCATTTCCCCCCCCGGCGCCGCCGCCGCGCGGTCCGTCAAAGTTCAAACAGCGGGAGGGAACATCTCCCAGAATCCAATCTCCATCTTTCCCCTGGTGTGTTAGCCACATGATACCATAGCACTGAAGGGGAATGGGAAGAGAAACATCATTTTGGAAAGAGTTTTGGGACGAATGTCCAAAAACAGGAAAAAGGGGGGATTAGGAATTCAGTAAAAGGGAAACAAATAGAGGAGTGAGAGGAAGTAAACAAACCTTCGTTGCGTATATAAAGATTTTGACTAGTTCTTCAATGCGAGTGGGTGATTGGAGTTGCATGTACTTTTCTAGTACTTCTGCGGTTTTATACCAGTCCCGAATTTCGGGGCATTTCAATGATTAGCTGCATGTTCTTTTTTTGATGAAAAATGGGACATCCTGATTTTCTTTTCGTCTATGCCTCTGATTTTGTTCTGGGCAACTCTTCACTTTCACAAGAGGTACAAGATTCAGAAGGCGCCATGAAACCAGGGCCGCCGGGCACCGGGGATAGTTACCTGAGCCTAGCCTGACAGCTTGGACGTAGTCGTCGGCGACGTAGTTCTGTATCCACGGCCAGTAGACGTTGTCCGCGTCACGACGAGTCCGCTCGTGGGCATGGAGCATCTTGGCGACAGCGCCGTAGCCGAGTAGGCACGGGGCAAGTGCCATTTGCAGTGCCAGCCAATCTTCGCTTTGACCGACCTCTAGTACGTAGCGGGTGTATGCGGTGCATGCTGTGTCACGAAGAAGGTGGGAGAATCAGTTTCAAGCAGAAAAGACAGAAGACCCAAAGATGGAGGGGGTGTAGAGAAAACTACATCAAGTCATGGGAATTGATACAGGACGTAAAGAAGGGCAAATAGCAAAGAACTGAGACTTATGGCAAAGGGGGATGGACATAACACACCTTGCTTCTCTTCTGTAGCTCGAACCTCAGCCTCGGATATGCCAAAAGTCTGGCAGTAGCTGAGGTGAAGCTGCATCTCACGCATGACGTGTCCTACTATCGCGTTGGACTATCCCAGCCACCATACAGTGACATCAGTACGTATACCGGCACCAACGAGAGGTCTCAACTCTTCCCGCTCGTGGCATTCTTTTGGGATCATATTTACCCTCGTGATCTCTTCGATATCCTTTGCTTTGTACGCCGCCAGAGCGTTTGCGCGAGAAAATTGTACCTATTAGCAAAGAAAACGAGCCGCCTAGTCAGCGGGCTGTCCATACGCGATCACGCCTTTGACTCTTGAGGAGCCTTGGTAAACTAGTGTAAACTTACCAAGTAAAGGTAATCTTGTATAATGTACCCCTTGAAAGAGTCTAGTGGCAGACTTCCGTCACCGAGGGCCATGACAAAGGGGTGATGGACGTATTGCCTCCATACATGCTCGACGTCGGGACGGCAGAGAAGGTATTCAACAAAGTAGCCTCTGATGATTCGCATTGTTAGGAAGTTGAGTCCGAATACATAAATACTTCATTGGGCACCGGGCCACCGGCAATGTGCTTACGGTGAGAAAGGGAGGGTTTGTATTGAGTGGAAATGGTTGAGTGGCCCATTCCCACGACCGAGACTTGGTGCCGTTCGGATGCCAGCTTCAATGTATCGACATGCAGAACGGACTGCGCTGGGGATATTGGCACCTTGAGCTATGCCGGCAGATATGGCCGCTAAGAGCAGAGAAACAGGGGGAGAATCCCCGATGTTAGTCGTCTAGCCAAACAACCTTACGATACAAGCCAATTCAGCTCGTGGACGCTATCTTCACATAGGCCGGTCACTTACAAGCCAGTGAACATCCCGTGCCATGGGTACTGCTACTTGCCTGGTAGGGGCTTTCGACACGCAGTACCTGGCCATCCGGTCCGACCAGCACATCTACCACGACGTGCTTCTCGTCGTTGACCTGCGCGACTGTCATGTCGGATCGAAAAGGCAAATGGCCACCCTTGACAAGTACCCATTTCGGACCCAGAGCCTGAATCTGTCGGCCCATGTTTTCCACATCAGCCACACTTTGTGGGTTGTCGTATACTGAGGGAGAAGCGCCGTTTTCTGCGAGAATGAGCTTGGCTTCGGGGATGTTAGGAGTCAGTACCATCGTCAGGGGCAGTAGATGGCGTGAAAGCTCATGTATGGCTTCGTGAGGGAGCAGCTGAGCCCCCGACGTGGAAACCATTACCTTCAGCCAGCAGAGATTGGATTAGTGAAGGAAGGGCGGGCAAGAAATTTTGAGTAGAAAAAAAGAAACAAGATGTAGAAGAGTTTGGGTGGCAGAAAAGCAAGCAAGCAAGCAATCGAATGTGTCGAGATAACGTACAGGATCGACGACGAGCGAGGACACGGAATGCTTGACGACTTGTTTTGCGACCATCTCGATGGTGGACGCAGCGGCGAGCATGCCTACAAAATGGCGTGACGCAAATTCTCAGCAAATCCTACACATTAGAGAGAGACACACAAATTCGCCTTGGATCAGAAGCGCTGGCAGCTTGGCACGAGTGCTAGCAAGCATCTAGCATCTTCATCAACCCGGACTCCTGCAAGGACTGAAAAGATGGAGCCTCACGAACCCGTTTTGACGACATCGACGCCCACATCCTCGAAGCAGGCCTCAATCTGCTCCTCCACGAAGCTGGAGGGAACGACATGTACGGCTCTGACTCCTGTTGTGTTCTGTGCGGTCAAGGCCGTGGTCGCTGTCATGGCATAGCATCCATGTGCGGCGAGGACTTTCTGATCAGCTTCCAAGCCTCTGGACAAGGCACCCGAGAGGTTCCGTGGTCACGTTAGCCTATATATTGGATTAAGACTGCTTGAAGAATGGACGTAAAGAAGACAAGAAGAAAAATCGGGGAAAGGAGCGCAAAGAGGAGGCAAAACAGAACCAGTGAAGACACGGAGTCAACCTGAGTCCTCCCGCAACCGTCGATAGCAAACAACATCATCAAACGCCCTTCTTGACTATCTACACCACGCCTCACACATGCCATATGGTATAACCTCTTAATACTTTGAGAGCCAACTTACGCGCCGCCAGAGCTATCGGATCCTGCAATAACCAGCACCCTGCCACGGACCATGACTGAGGTGAACTGTATCGTCCAAAAATGCTGGATGGATGGTACAAAAAGATGATATGAGTGACGTCGAACTTGTCCGTCGTCGCACACATGGGCTACGATACGCAGTGCAAAGCATCATGAGCAAGTCTCCTGCGCTGAGACAGGCGGCGGGTGTTCCCGGGGAACACAAAATTGGGTGGGGCGGGTGACTTCACTAATCGCTCCTTTCAATCTTTCGAACAACTTGAATGAGAACTCGCATCCGTGGAAAAGAAATCTGCAAATCGTCCTACGTATAGTATAGTATAGTATAGTATAGCATGCATTGAGCGAGTTGATTTCTTGAATTCCTCTTTCTAATCGTCTGTACGCTACTTGCATGCTTCTAATTGTGTATCCCGAGTCCCCGCCATCCCCTCGCCATGTGCCCATCATCACAGCGCCATGATCTGCCTCACAAAATACAAAGTCGTATCCTTAGACACCAGACGAAGAGAATGCCTCCACAATGGAAACTCCTACGCTCAGGTCGCAAGAAGCCGTGGCTGTATTGCCTGTGAAAGTTGAAGAAAGTACACGAAATGAACTGAAACTAGGTAAAAGCACATGGCTCGGGACAAGAATACGCCATCCCTCAACCCGCTGCGCCCATAGCCGTACTGCCGAGCCATCGCTGTAGAGAATCACTCTCTCAAGACACAAGAGCATCATCAGGTTTAAAACGCCCCCTCAAGTTATCTTTGCACCCGCAATGGCGGCGGTATCAGATCAGACCGCATCTCGACCGGCTCGCTGACACTTCTCTGTCTCTCTGTTCTTTCATCCCCAGAACTATCCTCTCCACCATCTTCGGCTGCCATGAGACTATGCACCTCCCTGCTTGCGCGACTCCCACCACTCCCACTGCTCTCACTGCTCTCGCTGTCATCGTCATCCCCAAACACGATTTGGCGCATCACGTTCTTCTCGAACAAGTCAATCACGAGCCGGCGGATGCCGAGTCTGTAGTGATTCCATTCCATCAGGCCCATGACCTTTTTGAAAAATTCAGTGCTTCGAAAGGCAGCTGGCTTCCGTTGCTTGATCTGTTGCAGTTCCTTCAACGTCTTCTTGTATAGGACCACATTGCCGAGATCGACGATGAGCTGCATTGCGTGTTCGTTGAGCTCATCTTCATTGTTCAGCGTGTGAGGCACCTCGAATGATTCCAGGGGAGGTCTGGCTTTTTGGACCGCTGGCTGCTCTTGTATGGTGCGTTGTGTTTCCGGAACTGTAATTGAAGAAGCATTGACGTGCTTCCAAGGGGTGAGCGAAAATAACTTGCCGAGATCGTTTGGTATGCACAATCCCAGAGAGGTGCCCATTGGCGTCGTGTAGGCATCCCAGCCATGCTCTGAGAGCATCTCCAAACCATGTGTGGAGCGAGATATCAAACCCAGAACGAAAAAGGCGGTGCCGCGAAGACTCATGACTTCATGCGTCTCGGCTATGTGGACAATGTTGCCGACGATATCGGTAGCTTCCAGGAATGGAGCGCCAAGCTCCATCGATCCCACATTTCCAACAGCCCATAAACATGCCTTGACTTTGGTGATGAGCTCTGGATCCTCGCTTTGCATGCCGTGCTCGCGAATCGTGGCAGCGAACTCTTCAAAATGACCCTTGTCGCTCAAAAGTTTGCATCCCTCCCGAGTCCTGGTCAGTTCTCGATAGAAATGCGGCGGGACGTGACTATCGTGGAACTCGGCCTCCGTATCCGTACCGTCAAACAAGCTTATGCGATGGCTGTTGTCGTCTGGATCAGAGAGAAATGCTCGTGCAAGACTCGCCTCTATGACGCCAACATAAGAATCGTTCCGACCGAGGAACCAGTCATCCATTTCGTTGCTGATGTAATCCAAGCCGTCCAGATAGTGATACCCGATAGAAGTCGACAAGAACCGCAGCAGGAGAGGAGCACCAATTTCACCCAGATGATCCAGGGCGGGGCGGCACTCAACAATGTATTCTAGATACACCTTCTTGTTGCAGGCGCTTTCCAAGATTTTTATGGCTGTCGAACAAACTTCAATCTCTGGGTCATACAGTTGAGTGACCAAAAGTCGAATCGCCCACTTCGAGTCGCTCAATTCGCCATCACCACCCATAGCCGTGACAGGGCCCATGGTGCATTTTCGAAGCGCGTTGGTAGCATGAATTCGGATGTCTTTGGTGCCCGCGGTCAGCGATTTGGAGAGCAAGACTCGAGGATGACCATGCAGGCCGTAGTCGAAATTGGAGAGGAGAAGCTTGATGAGGTCGGGTCGCTGCTTGAAATCCGCTATGTGATACATCATGTTGAACATTCGCCATCGTTCCAGCAAGAGTAACCCTTTCGGCTCGCTGCTCAGAACGCCCAGCATCGGAAAATACCCACCACAAAGCGTGTCCGTCAGCCGATCGTTGGAGAACATGGGATATTGAGCAGTGAGGCCACTTGTCTATGTCATGTGCGTATATCAATCAGTATCAGTTCTACTGCTTGGAAGAGGTCCCAGATGAGGATAAGTGAGATCATGATAGAAATCATTCTTGTCATTAGTTTCTTGCTGCGAAGCTACTTACCGGATCGCACTGAGCAAGACACTCGGCAATTTGCCTGAGCAACTTGCTATCCGCCAAGAATTTAATGCCTTCGGGGGATTGCAGCAAGGAATGCATCAAAGCACACCCGGCTTTGACATACTTCTGTGTATTCTTGGTGTTTTTCACCTCGGCAAACTTGTATTTAAAGGGCCGGTAGAAGCTCATCAGACGTTTCATGAATTTCGATGCTTTAATCGCCTCATCCAAGCGTTTGCCGGTTTGTAAAGGTCCATCAATAACTTTGATAATGACCTCCCAATTCCACTTGGCAAAATTCGAACTATTGAGCACACCGGAATCGATGAGCAGCTGTCTGAAGGTAGCGTCGTCGAAAGAGACTCCAGCGTTGCTCAGCCTTGGTTGATCGTCGAGTCGTCCCGAATTCCGCATGCTGTCGCTAGAAGGCAGGGCTCCAGCCAAGGACTCTGATGGCGCACTCCGATAAAGAGTGCGGCTAACGCTGCTGATCTGATAGACGATGCTAGAGGCATTAAAGTGGTCTGCATTACTGACTTCGGCAGCCGCAGAGAAGAGCTCGGGTAGTAGCTGCAACTCAGCGCTCCAAGAAGGCGGCAGCAGCCGGCTTGCCAGCTTCAGAACTTCACCTATTAGTAGCGTGGATTTGCGTTTCAGCATGGCATCTTCTTCACTTTGCGCTATTTGCAGCAGACTCGCCAGAAGCTCGGCCTTGATCAAGACGGCGAGAAGCAGCGCAGTGTAGTGATCGAGGAAGCTTTGTTCACCAGAGTCTTCCTCTATGTCAAAAGCTGCACTTCGATCTCGCGTCGCAGCGGACTTCATATTCGCTACGCGGCCATAGGTGGTCAGACGTCGTCCAGCTAAGAAAGACGTCGCCCATGCCGGGGGTTTGATGCGAAGCAACGAAAAGAGCAAATCGAGGACCGTCTCTCGGATCGAAGGGTTAGGAAAGAGTATACTTGCGATGAGAGAGCGAATTGGCCGAAAATTATACATGCTTAAAGTCATCAATCCGGACCACGATCTCATAGCCACTGAAATAGCGCGTGAATTTTGTTTCAGCATGCCTTCCGCCGCATCAGCTAACTGGTCGGTAAATGCCGTGAAGATACCATCCAATCCGTAACCTGGGAGGATGTATTTGCGTCTTTGCGGCGCATCCAGAAGGTACAAAAAGGCCGATGTCAAACTCTCTGGAGACTTGTAGGTTCCTTCCGCTAGCGCCTCGGAAAGCGTGCCGAGACCTCCAGATGCTATCAACAGTGGCGGGTCCCGAACGAGTATCTCGGCGAGTGTTTCCACACAAATGGGACGGAGTCGATCGAGACTTTGATCGGCCGGTTGCATGCCTGGCCTCCTCTCTCCCCACTGCTCTGCCACTGCCACGATGGTTCGCACGACAGCTCGAGAGACTTCCTTGATACCGTCTTTCACATCGAGAAATGCGCGTACAAACTTGAGAGCTTGTTCTCTCTCGACATCAGCCTTGCGATAATTGTTCAGAGATCGAATGACCAAGAAATCGGTATTGAAACTTCGAATTCTCTTGATGGATGTGGCGTCTGAAATGGCATAGCGAGCCACGCGATAGCCGGCTGCCACAACTTCTCGGCTCTCGCTGAGCAACATCATTTGCATTCGAAGTCCAAAAATGGCCCACACCAAATCGTACTTGAGCGCAGGATGGCGTTTGAAAAGCTCGACGAGCTGATTTGCTCTGCTAACATAGTACTCTGGGGTCATGCCCTCCACTTCAAGCGCCTGGAGCAATTCTGCGAGTGCAAATGTTGGGCTTTCAGCATTCTCGTCGGCATCCTCTGATCCAGTAATAGACCTTGTTATGCTCGGAGGAGAGCGTAGGCCACTTATAGTCGCATGCGGCACTGTGTCCTGCGTCCGAGTTCTGGTGGGCGTGGTTGGGGGGGCTGGTTTCGTTCGTTGCGTATCTGATATCCTCTGCCGCAACTCTTTTATCCTAGTGTTACTGGCGCTCAGTTCGGCCTCGACTCTCTGGCGTTGTTCCTTGGTCTGCTTTGCCTTTTTTATATTCAGAGCTTCGAGCATATTCTCACTTCCTTCTTTGATTTTCATTTCTCGGTTCAGCTTTTCCCTCAGACCATACAACGTCTGTTGCGTGGCTGGAGCCGCATCGCCTTGGTCCACTTTATCCGTGATGCCCCCCGTGTACGTTGATCCCACGTCTACCTTGCTTCCTGCGCGGCTAGACAACATTTGACTGCGGAGCTCGGAGCTGAAGCTTCCAGGGCCAATCGTGGGATTCAGACTGCTGCCCCGGGGGGCAAAGGAAACCACCGAAGCCGCCGCGGCGAGTCGATTCGAAGTGGCATTCGAAGGCTGAAGTCCCGCTCCATCGCGATCTAAGCTGGTCCGACCGCCTTGAGAGGCATTCTGGTGATATGAATGCTGTACATTGTGTTGAGACGGTGGTTGGCTAGGCATCGTTGAGCGGCCCGACGGGGACGTCGAGACAGCACCTAGGTGAGGACGAGTGACCTTCCTACCAACTTGGGCCGCGCCCTAATATTATAACTTTGCATTCGAGTTCTGCGATTGGGTCAGAATGTTTGAGTTGCAGGATCGCAGGCAATGCTGAGGTTGCAGTTGTGTCTGGCCTTTGCCCGACGATTGACTCTGGCGCATTGGAGCAAGCAAGCCGATCGGGTGTCTCGAATGCTCGGCAAACGGGCTTGAGCCTGAGCCTCGGCCGTCGAACGCGGTTGGAAAGCTTGGATTTTGAGGAGCCAGTCATTCACAAAAGCGGGCAGAATGATTTTAAGACGAGTCGCAGAGCCTAGAGGGGTGGGCGCAGGAATGCAGCAAGATTTGGCCAGAAATTGCGTCTCGACGTTGGTACGTAGAGCCGGTCAACCGTCACACGGCCGCAGACCTGCCGGCGCTTGTCGATATCAGCAACACACAACGTTGGATCGCCGAGGCCAGAAAGCGAAGTTCCCGTGACACGAACGAAAGCTGCTGTAGTTGAGCGGCTGGACGTAGTTGCAGGTGCCGGAGACAGGAGGCCCTACGATACGCGGACAAGGTCCACGAAAATGACGACTGAAGGCGGGCTGGCGATGCGGACGCTAAAGTAAAAGTGTGCGGGCTGCCAGCTGCCTGCCAGCTGCCTGCCCTGCCAGTGCCAGTGGCCACTGCCGTACACAGCCAGCCCACACAAAAAAGCCGCAGCACGCGGACTTTTCTCCGGATGATGATGGCTTCTATCCCCGGGCGCAGGCTATTGACACCTAGGAAGCAACTGATGCAACTGATGCCACACAGTGACCCTGTGAAACTGCATTTCATTGATGGAGACTCCATCACTTGGCCCTGAAGGCTGAAGGTGCTTATCGCAACCGCCGCGACTATGGCAAAGCACCGCAAGCGTCCGATAATGCAAGCTGGGAATTCGGTGGTATCGATGCGATCATGTGCAAGCCACGCGGTACCTGGGCAGCCTCATTGGGGGAGAACGCCGTTCCTGGGAGCGCGAGCCGGCCGGCAGCATCGTTCCTCGTGGGCACCCCGTCGCTGCGCGTCTTTCAACGTGCCAATGGGTACATAAGACTCATGTAGCCCCGCGATCACGCTGCGAGCCTGCGATACATACGCAGATCCCAAGTTTGGTTCATATCCCCTTTTCTCGAACACACACATCCCAGAGACGAAGCCCAATCATGCCGTATGTGTCCGCTGCCCGCTATGGAAAGGACAATGTCCGTCTTCTCAAAGTCGACCGTGACGAGGCAACCGGCCTTCAGAGTGTCACCGAGATGACCGTCTGCTGCCTCCTCGAAGGTGACATTGAGACTTCCTACACCCACGCCGACAACAGTGTCGTGGTGGCCACCGACTCCATTAAGAACACCATCTTCATCACCGCCAAGCTGCATCCCGTCAATCCACCGGAGCGGTTTGCCTCTGTCCTGGGCAACCACTTCATCCAGCAGTACAGCCACATCAATGTGGTCAACGTCAACATCGTCACCCACAGATGGAACCGCATGGATGTCGACGGGAAGCCCCATCCCCACAGCTTCATCAAGGATGCCGGCGAGACGCGCAACGTCCAGGCCCGTATCAGTCGCCAGCACGGTATTGACATCACCAGCACCATCGCGGGACTCTCCGTGCTCAAGACAACCGGCTCCGCCTTCCACGGATTCATTCGCGACGAGTACACCACCCTGCCCGAGACCTGGGATCGCATCTTGGCCACCGACGTAGACGCAAGCTGGAAGTGGAGCACCTTGGCCGACCTCGAGGCTGTCGAGCACGACGCGCCCAAATTTGACAAGGCCTGGGAAGCTGCTCGAGAAATCACGCTCAAGCTTTTTGCCAAAGACGACAGTGCTAGTGTTCAAAACACGATGTACAAAATGAGCGAGCAGATTCTCGAGGCTGTCCCTGATACAGAGAGTGTTGCCTATTCACTACCCAATAAGCACAACTTCGAACTTGGTACGCCCTTTTTTGTTCTTCTGCTTCTTATTTGTCCATCTCCCCCCCCCCCAGACATATGATTCCAATCCCTATCTTTCGTATTGACAATCCTTGACTGCAAACCACGACGTAGATTTGAGCTGGCATAAGGGCCTCAAGAACCTTGGCGCTGATGCCGAGGTGTACGTCCCTCAAACTTCCCCGAATGGCCTCATCAAATGCGAGGTTTCTCGCCACAAGGCTGAGTCATGATTCATGTAAGTTTTTCGGGGAAAATCTGCAGGGCGTCGTGCTGCCACACAGTGCTTGCGGTTCTTGTCATGGCCTAAAGGTGTACAGACATAGACATACATAGGTAGCCTTCCGCTGCACTTACGTAGGCCTGTGCGTATGTGCGGTGAGGAGGAATAAAGAGGTGATATAGCTCATCGTGCGTTATGCGCATGGATATAAGCTCAACTCACATACCCGAGGAGGCCGGTAGATAGAACGGAAATGTGACGCTTACTTGTGTACTCTCCCCGAGCGAAACTTTGTGGTGAAAACATAGCTAGGCCATCACTGTGGCGAAACCGATTAAGCCAAAGATAAGTACGTATGTTTGAACATTGCAAAATTGATGATGTGTTGCCATTTATAACAGGCAACGTGCTGTCCGTCGCAGGCCGGCCTTGATGCGCCCCAAAAAAAAAAAAAAAGAGAAGGCCCTTTAAAAAGTACAAGTAGTTCACAGCTCATGGTAGTAGTCTATTTTCGTTTTCGGCACCTCATAACCGCTGCTTGTTATGCTCTCGAATGTTTTCCACAGCCTTCTCCCACCCTTCACTACCCACGACCACGCCGCCGAACCGCACCAGATTCTGCTTGTAAGGATGAGCGTCACCTTCAAATGCCTTCAGCCGCGCAAGTCTCTTGTCGCGCAGTCTGTTCTTGGGCAGCATGCCGCTTACGGCTTTGCGCAGGACCTCGCTACCACCATGCTTCTCCATGAGTACATCCATCGTCACCGTCTTCAAACTTCCTGGCCGCGTGTTGTGTCGATAGTATTTCTTACGCCATAGTTTTTTCCCCGTCGTGTACAGAGCGGCGCAGTTGGTCACGACGACATAGTCTCCGCAGTCGGTGGAGGGATCGAAGATGGGCTTGTTCTTGCCCATCAGGATGACGGCGATTCGCGAGGCCAACCGGCCGAGAGAGGGCGGAGTGGCATTGGGTTTGGTGGCGAGTGTCGGGTGAAGGGCTGATGCTGAGACGTGGTGCCATACGCGCGAGTATGCGAGGCGAGTCTGAAGGAGACTGGGTCAGGAGACGGGCTTTTTCAAAAGTCGGCGGCTGTTTAATGCCAGAAGCTCTCGCGGGAAAGTTTCAACGTACCAGTCCGACAGTCTGAGACATGATGGACGACCTGAATAGATGAAAAAAGAACACTTCTCTCTATTCGTTTGGCTCGCTACAAGCAATTGGCGGCGCAAAATTTGTCCCGGACCTCCAGCGGTGGATGCGATATGATGTCGCCGTTCATCAGATGTGGTTCGTCCTTTCATGAGCGAGGGAAAGTTTCACGTACTGGCTGACTAAGCAGAAAATCGTCTTCAATCGCGCGTCAGTGGTCACCTGATGTTGTCGTTGCCCCCGGAGTCCCGGACTTTCACACGTTGGCGCCAAGCCCCCGGTCAGCCGGGGGTGTATTTCAACAACAGGTCGGTCAAGGCAATCGGTTCATTGACATAAAATGCCTCTACGGAGTACATAGGAGCAAGAATACATCAGCATCCCCGATTTACCGGCGCAGCTTCTGTGCCAATTGAACAGACGTCCTTTTGGCTCGAATGCCTCTGTGCAGGATAAAATCATGACTGCTGATGGTTCTTTTCAGGTGAGAGAAAATCCCCTTTCCCACTTTGCAGACAACAAAATACACGGGATGAACGCTATTGTAGATGGGGTGGGCTTTGCCTCACCCTCCACTGTCACTTGCATGTTTCTCATTAAACTTGTATATTTCGTTGAAAATAGGCCCTCGGCTTATACGCGCACTTGACGCTCAATTCTGATGAAATATGTGTCACCATAGTGCGTGTTTGCCGTTCCATTGTCTTGTGATGGATGCATCAAGGTTGTCTCGGATTCTCTCTACACGCTCGGCGGCATCACGAAAGTGCAAGGAAACCTGACTGATCAGCTAATATCGGTCGATGGGTCCGGTAAGTCATTGAGCCAACGGAGGGACCATTTGTCCAAACCACACCGCGGGCTTTTTTACTGAGAAATTGTGCTATCATGTAGCTGCACCATCAGCCATCGTTGAGGCTATCCAATCGACAGGCAGGGATGCCATCTTGCGAGGATCCGGTGCATCTGACAGTACGTACAAGTCCACGAACATGCAATTTTGCAGCGAAGTCTTGGCATAGTTCCAGTGAGTGAGATGTTCACTGACTCGTGATCGAAAATAAGGTGCCGCAGTGAGTATTCTTGAGTCTTTCGCGCATGGAGCTGAATTGCCCGATGATCATGAAGACCGAAAGGTTCGAGGTCTAGCACGAATTGTGCAGGTGAACTCGGGGAGGTGTCTTGTGGATTTAACCGTTCGTGGACTTGTTCCCGGAAAATATTACGCCACCATTCGCGAATATGGGGATCTCAAGGATGGCGCTGAGTCAACAGGAGCCGTATGGTCCGGAGGGGAGACAGACGCCAAGGGAATCCTAGGCACAGTAGATGTTGGCGAAGACGGCCGAGGGAGTATCTTTGTTGACCGCCCTTTCCAAATCTGGGAGATTATCGGGCATGCTATGGTCCTAGCACGGCAAGACAAGACGACAGGTCCGCTGATCAACGATGCCAACACCATAGCTGGAGTCGTTGCCCGGAGCGCTGGCGCTTGGGATAATGACAAGACGGTGTGCTCTTGCACAGGCAAGACATTGTGGGAAGAGCGCAAGGATGAAGTCCGCAAAGGCATGCTGTGAATGAATCATACGCAGCGTCTCCCCTCATCTTGTAAAGCCATCGGTTGATGAATATCTATGAGCTACCGGAAAGATGAGAGTGAAGAGAAGGAGAGGAGTCATGACTGACACGTCAGCCATATGATCTATCATCTACGAGAGTTAGATTGAAGCCCCAGTGCGCCGCGAATGGAAATAAATAATTTCGTGAGGTGGTAACGAATCGTGGTTTGATTGATAGTTCATGTAAGGAAGAACGAATTGAGCGCCGCCAAAGATATTGACACATCAGCCGTCAATGGAGCAGTAATGGCGAGTAGCTGCCTCTCGAGTCCTGACACCACGTGAATTACAACGGCTCTGTCCTGCTTCTACATCCATTGAAATGACAGTCCATAAAGGTCCTCTTTGCCTCTTTCGCGAGGTTGATCCTGTCTTGTTGCTAACTTGCTCCACACCTTAGCTATCTAGGTACCTACCTACCTCATACATAGCCGGCCCGTCGGAGGATAAACTCTCATTTCTGAAAACAAATGAGCTGATACCATGTATTGGCAGATAGAGACTAGGTACTCATATGTATACCTAGACGTGACATGCCGATTTCAGATTGCTACATTACTCCGTATGTTGCTCTCAGCTGATGTGTTAGCTGCCAATTGATGGGACTTTGGCTTGGCATGTCGTTGCCAACACGGGGTCAATGGAAGGATACGGAATGGCGGAAGCGGATGCATCGCCGCGGCTTGTGCTGCTGCTGCTGCAGGGGATTTCGTCAAAGCACAGGTGCCTCGGCCAATCATGATTCGTAATGGTGGTGTGTGGCTCTGCGGCCTGCAGCTCGCCGGAAGCTCCAGAATATTGTCTTTGAAGATGGAAGTTCGAAATTCGAGATTATGAGTTGCTCGCTTTTTCGTAATAATTGAAGCGGTCATGCAGAATACTAAGTTTCACAGCAAGATCGCGCTTGTAACACCCGCAGAATACATAGTGCGCTTTGTCCAGCGCGCCTTCATGATAGCTCCTTCTAAGGAAAATGGTACATATTGTACTCTGTACAAAGTACATACATAGGTACCTAGGTAGGTAGGTATTCGCGGCAACTTCTCCACTCATCCCAAGGCGTGTTGTCTCTCTGCTGCATAATGGCATCTTTTGTGACACTGCATCTCCCGTTCCTGGCTCGGTTGACAGGGTGAAGCTTCCAGAAAGTGGCTGATCATCTGATGCCTACACGTACCGTGTACGCCCAACGCGAAATCGGAGATCGGAATTTCGGAAATCGTCCCACAAATTACAATGGCGTCATGGCGTCACTTTGACTTGGCCCATGACAGCGCTGAGCGGCTCCTTCCAACTCCAACGCTGGTTTCTGGAAGAGCGTATCGACATGAGATGACAATGTTGCATACTATACGGAGTAAATGACCGATTTCGAACGGGGCGCACATAGACGGCACGATCCAGACATCTATATTGTGTAGGTACCTACCTAGGTAGGTACCTAAGGTAGGTATGTATGCTTTGAGTCGTTGACAAAAGGCTCGAGCCCATGGCGGTCGATGCAGTCGACGACTCGACATGGCTGGCCGCTGGTGTCGTCGATCAAGTACATACGTACATACCTACAGTACATAGGTACCTTACATATGTACCTAGCATCAGGGCCGTGAACTTGCGAGTTCCTGACGGCCTGACCCCTGCTTTGCTCTTTGCTGCCCCGCCTTCGCCTCACCAATGCCCCGCGGGCCGCGGCCCTCCCAGAGTCCCCATCGTCATCCCTAACAACACGCACCCATCAGAATTCAGCGCGCGGTTCGATGTTGCAATTCATGCTGCGTCGTCTCTGTCGCACACGGATGGACCCTCAGTCCTAACGAAGCATCGATCAAGGAATCAAGGGGCCACGACGACAAGACTTGTTCGTATGGATGGCTCAAGAACTAGGTACTGCTGGCGGCTAACGCCCAGAGAACAGAGGCGGAGAGAATGGAAGAGGTACCTACACCGTGAATAGGTAGTAGTCCTTGTTCGATAGGTATTCTACTACGGAGTATGTCCCATGACTCCCATCATCCCCAATCCCGGCGGCGCCATCTCGGCTTGGAGGCACTTGAATCATCTTGGGATCGGGATTGGGTTTTTGGTTTTGACAAGTTTGGGTTGGACATTTTGGGTTTGACGCTGAGCCCGCACCCCTTCGGCCGGCCAGCCCCGAGCGCCCATCCACGTCGCCAAATCCACTCGCACCCAATCTGCAGCAGACATCCGTCCATCTCTTCTCTTCTCTTCTAAAGCTGGCTCTGTTTCTTGTCTTTTCGCGTCACCCGTCGGTGTTTTTTAGCAATTGCGGCTTGTTCTTCAGCCTCTCAAAATAACGTCGAAGGAAGCTAGTCCCGACTCCCCAGCAGAGCACCGATAGCGCTGGTTGGATGCCACTCTGTGCAGTGTGTCCCGGTCCAACATTGAATCGATCCCGCGAACATCACGTTTCACGCACCAGAATCGTGGTGTGGCTGCAACAAGGCCTTGCAAGTTGCTGCAGCTCCGTAAACAGTCTCTGAAGCTGCGGTCTCATGTCTGCGATATGCCTGGGAGGCTGCTACGGCAATACAGAGCAACAAGTCGAGAGCATCTTCACATCCAGCCGCCACTTTCGCCTTTCTCATCCCCTCGCATCCTGCTATCGTTTCCTGCGCTATTCAGGGGTGGGCCAGCCCAGATTCAAGCAGGGACCAATACTACGTATATTACCTAGGTCGTTTCGATTTGCCAAGACTGGCTTCATTCGTCCGCTGCTTCAGCTCATCTTCCGGCTGCGTGTGGGACTGCAGCAACTGCGTCCACGCGCTTGTCTCACACTGTCAAGCCGTTCGTTAACAAAATAGCATACATACTTGGCAGACGAGGCGAGAGTAACCTGCCGACATTTCTCGTCTGAGGGAGCTGGGCATTCGGTGTTGTTGCTTTTCAGAGCCCCCATTGCATCGACTCCGGGCGTACTCCGTATGTTGGAGACGTTGACTAGCATGTCATTGAAGCTGGTGGGTGATCCATGCCATGGCATGAAGAGTGCATTCCGGTTATTTCCTAACACTTGGTCTCTCCCTAGGAAATTGAGATATGGGTTGCGGCCCTCGATCGATATAATAACAATGATTTCCGTGAAGCGTTGATAGAATTTGAAAAAATTTGTGATACAAGTAAGATTCTCTTCAACATGGGTGTCATACACGCTACATTGGGTGAACACGAAAAAGCTGTAAGTAGGAACTACATCATCAGTGCTCTGCGTAGCCATGGCTTAGCAAGTCTGCGGCTACAGGGACCAAAAAGCAAACAAAAAAAACTTCTGGCCTCGCGGGATATTGAACTGAAATACTTTTACATGATCACAGGTCGAGTGCTATGAACGAGCTATCTCTCTCGACCGATATCTAGCCATTGCACATTTCCAGCGAGGCGTATCTAATTTCATCTTGGGCAATTACAACGAGGCACTCATCAATTTCAACGCCGCACTCGAACATTTGCGAGGCAATACAGTCATCGATTATGCACAATTGGGTCTATTATTCAGACTGTATTCCTGCGAAGTACTTTACAACCGCGGTCTATGCTATATAAATCTACAACAACGAGACATTGGTATGAATGATCTATTTTATGCTGCAAAAGAAAAGATTGTACAAGAGCATAATGTTATTGACGAGGCGATATGTGAGGAGGCTAAGGTAGGAAAGAGAAACAGAGAAAAGAAGCAGCTTATTCTCCGCTCTTCGCTGTTGGTACAACGCTGATCTCAGCTGACTCTTCGAGATGTAGGGATACACGGTTTTCTCGATTCCCGTGGGCGTAATATACCGTCCCAATGAAGCCAAGGTTCGAAATTTGAAGACGAAGGACTACTTGGGCAAGGCTAAGCTTATCGCTGCTTCAGATGGGTCCAATGCCTTTACGGGATTCGCAGGCTTTGAGATGATGAATGTTCGTCGCATTACGCTGTTTTTCTTGCTGTTGATGTCCTTCTTTGATAGTCGACTGACTGTCAACCCCAGGCTAGAAAATCCGAGGCCAAGGATAACCGGCCATTGAGCAGTACTTCTTTCGCCGCATCAAATCTCGTCAAACGAGATTTGCTGGAGACACCTGTCAATTGCAATATGCCCCCGCCTACACCACCTCCGGAGACAGTCCGACACAGCCGGGGAAGCTCTCTTCGCAATGGTTCAAGGGCAATGACCGCAGCGCTTAGCATTCAAACACAGGGCTCTAACCGCCAGTATGAAAAGTCGCCGTCACCGCAAGACGTCCACGCAGGAATATCAGCCACATCTTCTGTATCATCGCAGGGGTTTCACAGAAGAGATTTCTCATACGGACACCGACGTCCCAGCAGACCGATCGAGGAAGTGACTGAGGCCGATGGAGCCGTGCTGTATAATATATATCCAGGGAGTGGTGTTAGCAACCGACGCATATCGAGGGACGGCCGCCGTCCCTCGTTACATTCTGTGCCATCACCTCAATATCACGAAAAAAACGGTGGCTTGGAAGTACGTCACGTGCGCGTTAAAGTCCACGCTGCCGACATTCGTTACATCATGGTCGATATTGCGATAGAATATCCCGAATTCGTTGCTAAGATAACAGACAAGTTCGGACTAAAGCGGCGCTTCAAAATGAAGATTGAAGACGAGGACATGCCTGGAGGAGACATGATTACTGTCGGCGATCAAGACGACCTAGAAATGGCCGTACAAAGTGCAACAAGTCTGGCGCAGAGGCAGGGTGCCAGTGTTGCAAAAATGGAGGTTTGTGGTAAACTTCCCTTGAATTTGAACAGTACAGTTATTTCTCGTGCCAGTACTACGATTGTTGCAATTGCTCACTGTTACTTGCCGGGTGCCATTGAGATTTAACGCACTAACCGAAGATTGCAGATTTGGCTTTTTGAACCATAGATATACATACACATATACCCTGCGTCGTGGTCGCAATGTTTTCAGCAGCCACACTCTACATTAAATCGAAGTCTTATATATCCTTCGAACCTTAACGTCTAATCGAATAATTTTCAAGGTCAAGAAAAAATCGTCTAAGATCCGGATTGATCTTGATGGATCTTGATGGATCCAAAAACACATACACGAGCGATGAGCGTTGTCGTTTACGAGGTATTCTTGATCTCCTGGTGGGTCAACGATCATCATATGCGCTCAGACCTGCACTACAGCCTGTGCATTTCTTTCGTTTTTGTGCTGCTGGTTACATTAGGTGTAACGAATGGAAGACAAAATTCAGCAACACAACAGTACTTGTACGACAAACGAGCTTAGCTTCTTGTTATGACGCCTCCTTTTGTTGACTAGCGAGGTCAAGGGGCCTGGATAGATGATATGGTGAAGCTTTGTATCTTTGCAAAGTCCAAACGCAGATCAGCAAGGGTTCTGGAAGAAGAGACAGTGCACGCCGCTGCTATCAATGTGCTAAGACAAGTTGTTACGAAAGTCGAAGTTCGTGCAAGTCGGAGATTAAGTAGAATCATGCCACTGGCGTGACCGCGCCTGATTCATATCCTCTCCGTGGGTGACTACAGATCTGCGTCTCAGCAGACACCACTTACATGGAGTAGTCGGAGGAATAGTAGACTAGAAACGACTTTTTTGATCTGGGCAGTCAGAAGATGGGGGATTTTACTGTCTTATCTATCCAAGCCCTTGACCTCAGTAGCCAACACAAGAAGATATCTTGATAGGAATATAATCTCGATGGATATAACATGCATGGATGTATCACCGCAGCATTGTTTCAGAAGGATTACCGACATGGCAAATAGCTGCAGCTTTCACAGGGGAGACAAGAAGAAACATGTCGAGGCAATGTTGCTCTTGTATGTGCAGTGTTGTGTTGCAGCTTACCACTCGTCGCTGAGTCCACGGTGCGTTAAGCTCAAAATAAAAATACATGTTCAGATTCGAGACTTCCAAGAAATTGCTCATCTGGTCGTACTACCACGTGCTTGGCAATGATCTACGTGTCTTTCTGTTCAATGTCGGGTCGAATATACTTTTAGTTCCTGGCAGACCTTCACACTGAGGAACGACATGACAATTTTATCATCTTCCTCTTTATTGATGAGCACTCATTGAATGTTATATCATGTTATACAAGTAGAATCATATGTACAATCATCTAGAATTCCCGTGCATCGTACACTCTACAAAGTTAAGTCCAGCCATTGCGACTCGTCTTCCGCTTCATCGACCTCTGTACTGAGAGTCGTAGGAAGTAGCCAAGGGCCTAAGACCTTTGCACTGTAATCATATAATGTATCAAACCACCGTGTGTCCCTGTCATCAGATTCAGAGCCGCAGAGTCATGGGTGTCTCGTCAACCTCAAGCATCATTGCCACCACGAAGTAATTTCTTGACGATATCCGTGCGGCGCTGCCACTCATCGCGCCCCAGACTCATAAACATATTTTCACTGCTTTGTGAAGATATGTCGTGTCTACCTGCCCCGATCAAACGTAGCGTGTTGTACACTTGTAGCTTGTCAATATTCTCATTCTCGAGGGCGGTCCGGATTGCGTCCGTAATGTGTAATTTGCCTAGTTCATCGTACTTCCACAATTCACGTTTCTCAAGGACCCCCTCAAGTGCTTGAATAACGCGTTGATCAGGCGTGTATGAGGCGAGGGACTGAGTGTACATATTTTCAGGCACTTGCCAGGCGAGGTAGGGATGGCGCTGTAGGAGCGAATCCACGGTCATATAGCCCCCGCGTGCGGTTCCAGCAATGCCGAAAATGTAGTCTTGAGCGCTACTGCTTTCGAGGTTGGATAAGGCGGGAACGAGGATGAGCTCATCGCGCCACGACTCTGGTAGTAGTTGCATCTTCTCGCTCTGCCCATTTGTCACTAAGCGCAATTCTTGAAGCACAGGTTTAGTAATGTACTCGCGAATCATGCACTCTTTCAATTCATTTCCATGAATTTGCGGATCGGTTGCCTTGAGCAGCGCGTTTCGATACTGGTCTTGAATGTGGTCGAGCTTCTTGGCATTAAGCTTGATGGCACCGCGGGTGAAGTGGAACGTGAACTGTGATTTAAAAGAGGCCATCAGCATACGGATTGATTTCCTTTTGCCACGCTTGTTTGAATATGGGAATTTTCGCAGGTGAGTTCGTGACATACAGCATTGACCAAATCTGAGATTTTCAGAAGAGGATAAGAAACGGACTTGAAGGACGAGCCCAGGTTGCCAACCCAATTCAACAGGGCCACGGGAAAGACATGTTTGTCTCGATACGTGGAAATATCGACGCTATCGTCTCTTTTGCTCAGTTTGGTCCCATCTGGATTGGACAACAGCCCTACATGGGCAAATGTGGGCGGCTCCCAGCCAAATGCTTGATATAGAGCCAGGTGTTTGGGCGTGGAAATCAGCCACTCCTGCATGCATGCATTAGCCAAACAGAACCCAAAAAAACGACCAAGTCATGTGGTAATGGGTGTCTGATGTAACGGATGTCTGATATCGTTCCTGGTGATATGTCGCGTATTTGTTGTTGGGCGCACTCACTTCCCCGCGAATAACATGCGTGATCTTCATCAGGTGGTCATCCACCACACAGGCCAGGTGATAAGTGGGAAAGCCGTCAGACTTGAGGAGCACAAAATCCTCTTCCGCCTGGGCTTTCTGGAAGGGGCCGTAGACGGCATCACAGAACTTTGGCCTCCCAAAGGTATCACCTTTTAATCGCACGACATGGGCATCTCCTCTGCTGGCACGCATGTCTGCTTCGGCGGTATCAACAGCACGGCATGTCCCAGGATATGCCGTGGACTTGCCTGTCTCGTGCAGCCCTCGTTTTTGATTTTCCAGCTGTTCCGAGGTGCAGAAACATCGATAGGCGTGGCCGCGGTCAAGCAGTGTCTGAACGTGTGATTTGTAGATATCAAGCCTTAGCGACTAGTAGCGAGGTCAGTACGAGTTGTATAAAATCCACGACAAGTCCGCGGGGCAAGATCGAGGCAAGCGCACTTGTTTGTACGGGCCGTACGGGCCGCCACAATCAGGCCCTTCGTCCCATTGCAGCCCTGCCCACATGAGGTCCTGGATCAATCTGTCCTCTGAATCATGGACCAAGCGTTTCTATACATGTCTGGTTAACGTTGTCTGCTTGAAACAAACAAAGCTCGGTTCGTATCTCGCTGCCGCACCTGGTCAGTGTCTTCGAGACGCAAGATAAAGGCGCCGCCCTTGGATGCTTTTGCCGCCAAGTAGCTGAACAGTGCGGTTCTTAGAGAGCCTACATGGAGATAACCAGTCGGAGACGGAGCGAACCGAGCTCGTATGGGAAGGCGCCGGTCCTGGCCCAAAATCATACTCTCGGCTCTGGCAGATCTTCCCACACCCTTTTTCTCGAGGGCCCTGTTCCTGTGCGTCAATGCTGTGAGACCAGACGCGGCGGCTACGGATTCTGTAGGTCTCTGGACTTTGTGATAGCTTCGTGACCTTGAGCAGATTGGAGTCCATCTCGCAGTGTGGTGACGGCACAACAATGAGGTTGAGGGCGTATAAGCCGATGTCGAGAGCGCCCTAGTGCTCGGCCGCGACGTCGCCCTGGAAAAGATAAGCATAATTAGCTATAATTATGGCAGTTCTCTGCAGCAGTTCAAGTCGAGTCCGATCAGCCGCTATATAGCTGACCGATCTGACTGAGCTGGCCGGCGGCAGTTGAGTTGTTAAGGAAAGATGCTGCTCAGTGCTCAGTGCTCATCAGTTGCTATGTTACTGCTTTCGCTGGAATCTATGATCTCTTATCGATAGGTCACGGGTATGCATAGGTACATAACATGTATATTTAATTTATGTGGCCTCCCTGCTGCTCCGACAACGGCGCCTCAACTACACATTGTACTTGTGATGAATGCATATGCTGAGGCACCTAACTGGTGAAATGGAGTATTATTTGGCTGAGAGAGCCTCGCCTCAGCCTGGCCTCTCGCTGCGTGGTTTGTACGCAGCGCTGTAAGGTACACACAAGTTACAACAATGAATATGCACATGCAGGCTGCCACCGCCACCCACTGCAGCCCCGCACAGCGCTCTTCACAGCGCAACCCCGCGCCCGACGCGCTCGAAAGATTTTTGGCCGTCCTCGCGGCCGTCGTCTCTTTCGGTTGACTCCACACCGTCGGGCTGCAGACTGAATTCTTTTCTCTCCAGCTTCAAACCCACGAGTCCTGCAAAATGTTTGGATCTATGGGCGAGGAGGAGGTTGACCTCTATGGTGCGTATGCCTTATTCTGCAGTTTCTCTGTTCCAAAGAGCAATTAAGTTGCTTTGTTTGCTCACCAATTCTGCTATAATAGGTCTTCTCTCCATTGACCAGGGTGCATCCCAAGAGCAGATCAAGAAGGCTTATCGTAAGGTACGTTTCACACATTAGGCCGCTTGGAGATGGCAAATGATCCATGAAACGACGCCATATATGGGCTGACCTTGATATCACTTAGGCCGCTCTGAAATACCACCCCGACAAGGTCCCCGAGGAGCAGCGACAAGAATCCGAAGTCAAGTTCAAGGAAATCACCCAAGCGTACGAGATTCTGAGCGATGAGCAGAAGCGACACCTCTACGATACTCACGGCATGGCCGCATTCGACCCCTCTCGTGGCGGAGGTCCTGGCGGCCCTGAAGTCGACCTCAACGACATCCTGTCGCAAATGTTTGGCTTCAACATGGGCGGTCCCGGCGGTCCCGGCGGGTCAGGTGGACCGAAACGACCGAGACGAGGTCCCGACGAGGAACAAGAATACAAGGTCACTCTAGAAGAGCTATACAAGGGCAAGACAGTCAAGTTCGCTGCCAACAAGCAGGTTCTATGTGGGCAGTGCAAAGGTTCCGGAGGCAAAGAGAAAGCCAAGTCAGCCGCGTGCGAAAGGTGCAAGGGCAATGGCATAGTCGAAGCCATCCGACAGATTGGCCCCGGCATGATGAGACGGGAAACAGTACTGTGTGACCACTGCCAAGGGTCGGGGCAAGTGTTCAAGGACAAGGATCGCTGCAAGAAATGCAAAGGCAAGAGAACGACGCAGGAGAAGAAGGCGTTGGAATTGTACATTCCTCGAGGATCAATGCAGGGGGAGCGGATCGTGCTCGAAGGAGAAGCTGATCAGTACCCTGATCAAATACCTGGCGACATTGTCTTTACACTGGTCGAGGAGCAGCACGAAACCTTCTCACGGTTGGGTAGCGACCTGTCGGCAGACCTGACAATAACGCTGGCCGAAGCCTTGACTGGCTTTTCCCGCGTGGTTGTAAAGCATCTTGACGGACGAGGAATTCATATCAAGCGAGCACGTGGCAAAATCCTGCAACCTGGTGATTGCATCAAAGTCAGTGGAGAGGGTATGCCCATGAAGAGAGGGGACGCCCGAGGAGACCTCTATCTTCTTGTCTCGGTCAAGTTTCCCGAGGACGACTGGTTGAATGACGAGGCGTCCTATGAAACATTGCAACAGATTCTGCCGCCTCCACCAGCAACTATCGAAGCTGAGGAAGTCGATGAGGTTGACTATGAAGATGACGCTGATATAGAACAGGTACGACGTCAGATGAGGCATCTTTCTATTCCCTTTCTTTTTTCTCCCTTTCTTTTTTTCTAACGACCTCAAACTTCCGGACGCTGAAACTGACTAACACTGGTCTTAGATGGGTGAAAACTCCAATGACCCCCGGTCCAACGAATGGGAGGACGAAGAAGCGGACGATGGCCAGGCGCAGTGCCAGACACAATAAATCGAGTTGATTATTTCAAACGTGCAATATTAGCGAATGGGCCCGTGTGGTGAGGTGCTGGGGTCAGTAGCGGCACGAAAAAGATGTTAGGGGCAAAGGGAAACCGTTGTATAGGATAAGGGAAACTCTTTGACTTTATTTTGGGTTACGAGCCTATGACTGACGACAACAGACCAGACTAGAGTGCACAGGTGGATAGGTATATGGGTGAGAAGACCTAATCTATGATAGCAAGAGCAACGGGAAGTTGGGCGCAAACGAAGCTCACGATCAGAATCCGTTCGCATGCGAACATACTAGACATAGGATCAAGACGTATTGTCTGGTGTTTTCCTGATTTAATTTTGTTCCTGGTGTGCCGGCGGGACTTGCCACTATCCATCTCTGCTGGTTTAGACAAGCCCTGACGACCACCCTTAATAAGCCTCAGAATGCATTATCCAAGGGAGAGGGTTTTTTCACTTGGCACTGTTGACACATAACACCAAACGGCGGCGCTTCTGTGGTGAAAGTGACAAGCAGCCGGGGTTGCATTGTAATTTGTGTTCCTTTCACTTGCCCAGCACTAACTACCTACCTACCTACCTACCTACCTAGGTAGGTACCTATGCGTCACTGTCCCCCACATCCCCGCGGCCCAGTTTTTGACAACAACCGCAACGTCAGGCACCTCCTCGACCTCGAGGCTCGACCTCTCCATCCCTCAACACCACGGCGCCCCCTCGCCAGATTTGTCGCACAACTCAGGCCCCCCTCTCAAAAAACCAAAAGAAGAGAAGAGAACATCAACAAACGTGTCAACCTAGTCTCGAGCTCCCTCACCATGCCAACATGTCCCGCAAAGGCGTTGGCATCGGCGCCTTCGACAGATCCCGCCTAACCTCCGCCCACTACGCCTCCCACGGCTCCTCCCTCCGAGCCAACAACGCGCAAGCCCTCGAGACACAACTAGCCGTCTTCCGCTCTCTACTACAGCAATTCGCCCAAACGCACGCCAAGGATATTCGCTCCGATCCGGCCTTCCGAGCGCAGTTTGCGCGCATGTGCACCGCTATCGGTATCGATCCCCTAGCCAGCAGTAGCAGCAGCAACAGCGATGGCAGCGGCAGCAATGGTGCAGGGGGAGGAGGGAGCTCTATCTGGGCGCAGCTGCTAGGCAAGACGGTTCACGATTTTTACTTTGGGCTGGCGGTGCGTATCGTGGAGATGTGTAGTGCCACGCGGGGCGAGAACGGCGGGTTGATTGGGCTGCGGGAGGTGCGAGAACGGTTGCTTGCGCAGGGGGGGGCAGAGGGCGTATCAGGTGGGAATAGTAGCGGCAGCGGTGGTATTTCCGAGGATGATGTCCGGCGGGCGGTTGGGACTTTGAAGCCCCTAGGTGGGAGTTATGGTATCGTGCGGGTGGGTCATAAGGAGTATATACGGAGTGTGCCGCGGGAGTTGAGCAATGATCAGGCGTCGGCGGTGGAGGCTGCGCAGGCGCTTGGGTATGTGACGGTGAGTATGTTGCATGAAAATCTGGCGTGGGATCGGGCCCGGTGTCGAACTGTAATTGATGACTTGGTGGCGGAGGGGATGCTGTGGGTTGATATGCAGACGGGGAATGGGGAATGGGAGTATTGGAGTCCAACCTTCATGGTTGATACTGGGGAGGAGGCTGAGAATGTTCTTAGGCCTACGCAGTGAGATACGCCGAAGACGTGGACTCTCTTTGGAATGGCCCTTGAGGAGTGTACAATTGGGAGGTCTTCGGTACGTCTAGTTTCCATGCCTGACAAGGCGAAGGCGAATATGAAAATTAGTCCAAGCAGCGACCATGGCTACGTGTCATGAATGCGTTCCAACCCGGCTTGGGATGGACTCCCAGGCTTAACAGGACACGCCGCCTCGCGAGCATGAGCAATCTCACTCACACCAGACGACGGCATCGATCGCTGCAATGCTACTACGGGACCTCGATCGCGCGAGATCAAGATATCACTGTCTCAGTGGGAGCGCTTTTAGATACAAAGAGGCAGATAGAGGGAGGTATATGCTTTTAACGATAGCAGCCCTGAAGCATTCACGCAACTGGCGAGAATGTGTGAAGTTTCAAGTTAAAAGAGAAGAAGTTACCAAAGTAAAACCACATGTAGTTAGATATCGTCCAAAGAGCCATCGTAGATCATATACAATCATTCCAGGGACGACTTGAAGTAACTGAATCCAAGCCAGCAAGAATAGACTAAAAAAAGAAGCCCGAAAAATCATGAGAGAAACCAAAACCCAAACGAGAGTGGCACAGACTTGTGTACAGAAACGTGAATCCGAACAGTCATTACCTACACATTTCCCCGTCCGCCCAGAATTTGCGCCAAGTATCCATCTGCTGTGTGGCTGGCCCTTTTGGTGCTTTCTGCTGTTGCAAACAGCAGACGCGCGCTACTGTTTAGATCTGCTAGACAAGACCTCAGCTCACACAGCCCAGAAGATTTCGCTCTGTCACTGCCCGTGTCAAAGAAAAAAATCCGGAGCACGTCCGCGTTCACACCTTTAAGAGAAGCAGGCGGCATCTATCTCAGGAGTCAGAGGACACCTAGTATGGTGGGTTACCGCCCATAGTAGGATAATCGTCGGCACGACCACTGCGGCCCTCTCCGAAATGCTTCTTGCGAAGAGCAGCGAGACGCTTCCTCTTAGTCACAGTGTTGATATACGTTCCGATGATGAAGGAGACGACGTTGAAGAAGGGCACCCAGAGCTGATCCGGGAGGAATTTCTGTGCAAAGGCCAGGCAGATTGGCGACGTGACCCAAGACACGCGCATTACTCTCCAAAAGCCGACCTTAACGGTCGCCCGCACCTGGTGGTACGTGCGAGCACCGGCAATGAGAGCCATGGTGATCAGGTAGATGCTGTTCTGTATCGGCGCAATCTATCCAAGAAGAAACGACAAAGGCCCATTTCGTTAGTATGCTGCCACATTTCCTTTTTCAAGAGGAGAGAGAAGGGTATGATTTCAAACTCGCCACGTACAATGAGGTTACTAATGATGATTTGCATCACCTTGGCCTTGAGGCTGGTACGGCCCCGGAAGACTTTCTGCAATATCCAAATCAGGAAATGCCCCAGGGGCGCACTGACAATGGCACCGTATGCTGCCATCTTGGGAACCCGAGAGGTGAAATAATGGCCATTCTTGTTGCGATCTCTGGCGAGCCATGAGGCGATGAGCTCTTGTGCGCCGGCTAGGGATCCGGCCGTGAGCATCTTTGTTCGCAGGGGACTCGACTCGAGCTGCTTGATGTAGGCCTATTCGAAATTGGCAGATAACACGGCGGGTTAGCCAAATGTCTCAAGAGAGGCCCGTATAGAATGTCCTTCCGGGACGGGAGATATAAACACAATCCAGGAAGACAAAGCAACATACAGCAAGATAACCCTTGGTACCGGCATTCCTCATACCACCCGTCAATGCAGTGCCAACCTGCTCGGCCAGCGGATGCTTGCCACTCGTGCCCGGGATTTTCCCCTGAGCAACAGCGCTGGGCAGGACATTCTGCGCCGTCTGCCGCAAGGTATCTCGTTCGAACTTGACCGACATGGTGTAAGGTGAAGGGCCCAGGCGAAGTATGTGTTCCAGGCGGCGACACGAGAGGGAATTGTAGGGTGACGGTGACGGGTGACGGCGAGGAAGGCAGAGAGAGGAGGCGGACAATGCCAGCCGACGGAAGACGGGAAGCGATGACGGGATGGAAACGAAGACCGATGAGGTCGCGGTCCGCGGAGAGAGGGTGGCGGGGGGTGTTGCCGTGTTGAAGCTACGCCAACGGACGGCCAATGGATTTGTTTACATGGCGCGATTATAAGTTATTAGACAACCTCGGGCCAGAAACACGCGGGGAGGTTGGAGCACAGTGGCTTGGCCCCTTGGGCCTTGGCTGACACTGCCTGACAGTGACAGCAGGGGCGCTGTCGCCAGCGCTAATCTAAGGTGCATGTGTACCTCTAATAAAGCCCCCAGCAACACAACTCATGATGGCCTAGCAGGGCCGATATTAGACACGATTAAGTCTTGACGATTCATCAAATTTATCATGCTCCTATACGGAGTATACATAACAACAATCTCCCAAGGCAAGCACAATCTAGTCTCGATGCCTGCGAAAGCACACCAATGCCGCTGGGCCAGCATACATCATGTCTAGTCCTGATTCACCGTGGACCGTGGCGCATCCTCATCTTTCAAACCCTCAAGCACCTTACTCATCATCTGGTCACACACGATCTTCGCCTCCGCAAATCGAGGCTGAAAGAACGCCTGCGTACTGATGAAGCGCTTCTCCCACGTCTCGTAATGGCCCAGGCCCACGCATTCAGCCCAGCCCCTCGCCGCGAATGTAAACTCGAGGTCATCGCTACGGTACATTTTGTCTTCCACGGCGGTCCGCAACGCGGCATCCAGCAGGGTCGTGTCGCGGAAGAGGTGTTCTGTCACGCCAAGCCGCAGCCGGAACAGTGGCGTGCTGCAGAGCATGTGATCGTAGGGCACAATGTTGAGCGCAGCCCAGCAATCCACCATGGCGAGCAGGCTGAGATGATTGTTCGGCCGGGGGGGTGCATCGGTGGGTTTTCCCAGCGAGAAGGACGACAGGATGGAGGGCTCGATCAGAGGACGGCTCTCCCAGCTCGTCGTCGTGCCACCAAAGACCTTTTCACGAGCGGCATAAATCCTGCTGCGGAGGCCCGTGAGGTCGCCTTCGAGCATGAGCTTGTACAGCGCCGTCACGCTCTTGGCGTACTGGGCGACTTGCTGTTTGGCTTCGGGGTTCAAGATGGCGAGCCCGGCGTACACGTGCCATTTCTGGCTGTAGATGCGGAGCATTGTGTTGATCTTGACGTTCTCGATGCCGCCCACGTAGCGGTTTAGCTCCCATGGAAATTGGCTGTTAGCGTGCCAGGCCTTGCCCATGGACAGAAAGGCGGCGTGCGTTACAGCCTGTGTGTCGGCCGTGATGCGGTCGTGTTCCTGGGCCGTCAGATAGACATATTTGGACCGGAAACAGCTCAGGACGGTTTCGACTTTGCGCAGAGCCTCGTCAGGCGCGCGATGTTGAATGAGTACGAGCGGTTGTTCGAGCGTGTTCACACCAGGGCCATGCAGTGAGTGGCATGATATAATGTGAATGTCTGCTGGGAGATGCTTCTCGAAGGCAGCGATTTCGGGAGACTTGCATGAGGTTTGTCCACCTACAATGGCGCCCATCTTCGTGGCTTCAACACGGGCGTCGCGAGGTACATGTCAGAGCCGGCCACACAATACAGTTATTCATGACAATCGAACGAACTAATGGACGGAATGGGAGAGCGCGTACAGGGTCCAAATTGGGCAATCACGCGGTCGATGACGGCAGCCTCGACGCTGTAAATGACATAGTCGCTGGCTCGCGAGACATAGTGCCCGTTTTGACAAATCTCTATGTTCTTCTGTGTGGCCCGCTTCAGCATGGTTTACGTATTGATTTCCAGGAGGCCATTTAGTAACGCTTGGCTGTTCGTACTTTTCCCTGGTATTCTTTTTTAAGGCTATCGAATCTATCTTCTCTATCGCAGGCCAAAACTCTGGTACCCACATCACAATCAATCTCCTATCGTTCCAAGGTCAGTCTCGTGTTATTTGAAAACTGAGTTGAGACTCGGCAATCATCAAATTCATGCAGTACAGCTTCTTCAGACAGTTGTTTGTTAAGGTAGCAAGCGTTTTCATCAGTGAGAGCGCAAGCACAAGTCAAGGAGCCGGAACGGCCCCAAGACCGGCTTGCACAATACTCGAGCCAAATGCGCTCTAGTCATCATTATAGCCGACAGCATGAATTTGTGTACAGAGGTTGCTGAGGAAAAAAAAAAAGAAAAGACTTACTGTTTCAGTGGTGCTGAGGCGTCTTCAGTACCCATAGCCGCGAGTCTGAATGTCTTACTTACCTCCATCCGGCGGCCGCGAGCCTATCGGCGTACATTCTTCCCATGTCGCCCATGCCAATAAGTCCGACAACAAAGTCTTCCATCCCTTTCGGGGTCATCTTGGTCGCGGTGGCCATTGTGCAGCTATAAGCTTCCAGTTGGGAGATACGCAACGCTAAACAATCACATCCTCACACGAGCACTTTGCAAAAATTGGTAAGTGACAAGCTGCGATAATGGACTGCGGTACTGTCTTGGTATGAATGAGAAGGGAAGATGAGATGTTGGGTGGAAGCGAAAAAAATTCTCATAAATAGGTGATCAGGGGGTGCACACTGCAAGTAGCCTTATGTAATCACGAGCTGTGGGTCGGACCCACTCATCACCGGGAGCGCTTTTGCAAAGTTGCAGAAAGGCAAGTTTACAACTTACGGCTTGTTGATTAGTAACTTTTCATAACAGTAACGATCATTACAACAGACATACAGTCTCCGAACCTCATTCCCGCTCAATTCTTACATTTTTGGCTCTCTCCAGAGGTCTTGTGAATACAAATGCAGCAGGCGATTTACGCTATCGGATCTAACGGCTCCGGCCAGCTTGGAATTGGCCACAAGGAAGATGTATCCGTTCCTAAACCAGTTCGGTTTTACCCAACACCTCCAGTATCCGAGGTAATAAGCATCGCTGCCGGAGGCAACCACACCCTTATTCTGACCCAGTCTGGAGAATTATACTGGAGCGGTGATTGCTCCAGTGGAGCATGCGGAATTGCCAGCGGTTCGCCGGACGCGCCAGTCTTTCAGTTAAGTCGCCTTCTTGAGGATGAACAGAAAACCGGCATGGGACACATTGTTCTGATAGCAGCCACTTGGGATGCCTCCTTCATTGTTTCGCGAGATGTTCACGGTAAAAGAACTAGAGTGTTTAGTTTCGGGATGGGTATGAAAGGAGAGCTGGGTTCCGGCGAGTTTGTCATCCGGACCCCTGTTGCTAGTCTGATCCCAAACTTTCCACCGCAAGATACCGAAGTCATCGACTTGTCTGCCTCAATGGGCCACGTCGTAGCTGTGCTCGATAACGGAGATGCGTACGGTTGGGGAAATTGTCGGAAAGGGCAGCTGGGCGAGCCCCTGAAGATAACGCATGAGCCTCGCAAAATCACCAATATCAACTTCAAAGTCGCTCGTGCAGTTTGCACCAAAGAAACCACTTGCTTATTTAGCACACCCGAAATAGGGCATGTGCGTGTTCTGGGGTCAGATAAATGGGAAATTGTATCCCGCAATCCCAAAACAGTGCCCTCATGGATCGACGTTAGGTCTGGGTGGGGAGCTGTTTACATGCTGATGGAGGATGGAACTTTGAGAGGGTGGGGTAGGGATGATCATGGCCAGCTTCCCCCATCGAGTCTGCCCGTCATCAAAAAGATCGCTATTGGTAGCGAACATGCTGTTGCTTTGTCTGAAGACGGGGATGTGCTCTCATGGGGTTGGGGTGAACATGGAAACTGCGGGCCACAAGTTGAACAGAACGACGTTAAGGGCCGTTGGAATGTTATTGTGTCGTCTAAGTTAATACCTGCCGGTTCTCGCATTGCGATGATAGGGGCTGGTTGTGCCACCAGTTGGATATGTATCAGATCGGGTTGATGGATGTGGCCTTATGATATGCTTACCTACCTCAGGCGTCCCCACGTCTCCCCACGCCGGGTCCTTTAATCGGGAAACAAGGCGAGATTATGAACCTCGGAGAGCTTTTGCGTCGGCTCTAGGTACGATGACTGCGCGGCTTCTTCTGAATCCATCTCTCGTTCTTCCTGTCGTTCACCGCCGGCCGCATGACCCTGTTCCTCTAGCCCGGCCATTCGTATCACCGACGTCTTCCTTCTATGTTAGTGTCATGGACGACAGGAGAACTATACAGGGGAGGGAGTAGGTGCGGATCGAAATACCAGGTCAGCACTGTGATCCCACTCCAGCCTTGCCTCTGCTTCGGCATCTTCGTCTTCGTCTCTGACTGGCTCCCATCCGTTGTCATCAACAAAAAGGCTTTCGGACCGAATGGTCCGAGGTGGCGGTTTCTGGGATGGCCTCATGTCAAAAGCGCCCATTCTTGAAGCACTGGCCCTGGCAGCGCTCACATGCGGTGTCGCGTTCGGTATGCCGTTTTTCGCTGGCGGGGCCGTGGATTGTGAAGGCTGCTGGACGCGTCGATGACTGGCAGTTTCGGATGGAGCAACACTCGTTCTACGGGACACTGCTTCCAACCGCGGGCCTGCCATTGTCCCGGCACTTTGACGACCTTTTTTGATCCTCTGTGTGGGATTTTTGCCTCGTTCGCCCACCGTCATGACGAGAAACTCGCAAGATAAGGCGTCTCCTGAGTATGATAAATGAATCGGCTTTGCAGGCAGGGAATATCTGGCAGAGATGACATTTCCCGTCACACCTGCGTGCTGGATAATTGCTCGGAAGTCTTTCACAGATATGACAATATGTAGCTTGTCCTCGACATCAATATCGTCAAACTCGTCAGCTTCAATAGCAATAGATGTTTGCAATGGCTTTTTTAAAACCGCTTGGGGCTGATGTCAGTACTCAAGAAGTCATCCAAGAACGAGCTAGTATCATACCGTCCTCGCTGATAGTCTTCTCGCTGAAGCAGGTAAAATTGACATGATCTCCATCCGTATTGATGTCTAAATACTCTATTCCAGGCCCAAAATGGTCCATAAGCTGACGAAGAGTTCTTGACGAAATTGTCCAATGATATGGGGTATCCTGTTTGTTAAACTTTGCGTGAACCGGCACTGCAACCTCGAACGGCAGGCGATGTGTTGATGTCAGACCGTTTCGGAACACAATACGTACAATGAAGCGGCTTCTGACACCTTCTCCGTCTTCGACAACAACATCACACCTGTCAATCAGAGACTGTTTATCTGCATCGCGTTGAGTGTCTGAGCTTGACCGACTACGGAAAAGAGAGATGAGAGCCTAGTTAATGGAACTCAGCCAATGTCCACATGCAATATCATGCAGCAAGAGTTGCAAGGGATTTCGTGGTTGGAAGTTCGAAGCTCTCTGTTCCCTTGAAAGAGCTCAATCTCGGGAGAAGTACTGACTCGAATATATAATGTGCAGTAAAAACGTTCCCTGAACTGGCCAATCGGATTGAACTGATACTTGGAAAAGAACCTATTGGTGGCGAACTTGAAGCTCGCATATGCTGATTTAGAGTTGTTCAGCGTCGTAAGTACGAACTAGCAGAAGCCCAGTTTAGCTTTCTGATTAAGTCTGTACGAAGGGCAAAATGGCATCTTACTGAGTCTTTTCTTGCTTCTACAGAAACGTCATCGCTGAATTTGTTGAGGCAAATGAGTGCGTCTCGGAATATAGACACGCCTTCCTCGCTTAGAGTAAAAGACATCACCGCCATGATGCTGGCGGGGGGGGGGGGGGGGGGGGGGGGGGG
>SRQH01000690.1:0-13636 GCA_018360345.1 Claviceps sp. LM84 group G4
AGGAGCTTGTAAATGACCTTGTCGACAGCGTGCCTGACCGTCTTCAGGCTGTGATAGATTCCAAGGGATGGTACACGAAGTATTGAGGCAGTCAATTGATTAAGCCTTCATAATTCTACAGACTCTGCTCAATTACACATTTTTGACATTTCAAATGGCCAGACTGCGAAAAAGTGAAATAAATAGGTGTGGTGATTCATTATGGGTCCAATGTGGTGTTGGGCGTTATTTTTCCGGAGGCACTGTAGGAGGTAGTGATCGGTCAAGTCTAGTGGCCACGTTCGCATCACAGGTGGTCATCCCAAGGCCGATGCAATAATTATATCATATTCCTGCTGGCTGAAAGTATTTACCTACAGTCTGTAATTTAGCGGACTGGGCTCAGCAAACGGGCAGTTTCAATCGACTGTCTGTGACCTGTCTGTACGAGGCCAGAACTCGCTTTCACTGCTAATCGACTCGACGACACTGATGGTTTGCAAATTGCGAGATCCAAGCTTTGTCAGTGACAAGTTCAATTTTGTTTATCCGAGCCCAAAGGTCCTGCACAGACTACAGTGGTGATGATATCGCCATCATCGAGTTGCTTGCACGCTTCTCCGAATCCAGTCGCTCCAACTTCGCTCCAACTCGTGCCTGGCTCGACCATCACCACCAGGACCTTTGGGCTCGGATAAACAAGACTTTTACAAGATTGAAGTACCTAAGGGAGGGAGGTTATGCGAGTTTGGTTCTTCAATTCTAGTTATCAGGTCTTGTAGTAGTCCAGGAAGGACTGCTGTCTTTTGAGTCTTTACCGTCGATCGTCATTGTTGGAATCGCTAGTCTACGTGTACTGTCGGGTATAGTCGGGTACATTCGGCTATACCCAATTGCATGTGATGCACACATGCCGATTGGGTACAGCCACCCCACAGTATGCAGACTCTGCAATGTCTGCATGCCCTCAACGCCATGCGAGATGGAACCGTGTCGAGGACGAAAACCCTGTCGACCCGGATACGGCTACGGAAGAGCAACTGAACGACCGGATATTGTTCTACCTGAACGATTATCTCATACACGGAACCAAAGGGCAAATTCTCCATCGTCGTTTCTGTGAGGACTTTGAAGGATGGACAAAATCGACTTGGCTTAGAGTTGCGAGGCCACTCCGGACAAGGCTGAAAGCCGAATTAGACTACCGTGGACTCATCTTCGACAAACAGTGCAAGGAAAACTCAGACAAGCTCGCCGATATCATTACGCGGGGATACGAAATTTTGCTCCAAGCTCTTTTCGGGGTTTTCCTTGACTACCTTGTGGAAGGTGAGCTCGTCCCATTGGCCTTCAAAGAGTTCGAAATTTGCCTCTGTCTCGAAATGGGCCTGGATTTGCGCGATCATGTCGTTAATTCCAGGTTTGTTTGGGGAAATGTTCTCAGTATAATATTCCGCAGCCTTGCCTGTCAGCATCAGAGGAAATAATTTTGGCATTGTATCTTCCGGAATTTCCCATTGCGTACAGACCTCCCGAAACTTCAGTAGCTTGGGTCGGAAAAAATCGTCTTCCTCACCTGTGTACTTGTTTTCATTTGTCGTATACGCTCGTATCACTCTGTCTATATTCCGTTCCAGTTCCTTCTTCTCGGACTCAGTCATCTGGTGTTTGTGATTCTGAGGTTTCGTCACTGGGTTGTCGTTGTTGTTGTTGGTCGGAGAAGGGGGGGGGGAGGTTGTGAACCTTTTCCTCTGATGCTGAGTTCTGACAGGCATGGCTGCGGAATATTATACTGGGAACATTTCCCCAAACAAACCTGGAATTAACGACATGATCGCGCAAATCCAGGCCCATTTCGAGACAGAGGCAAATTTCGAACTCTTTGAAGGCCAATGGGACGAGCTCACCTTCCACAAGGTAGTCAAGGAAAACCCCGAAAAGAGCTTGGAGCAAAATTTCTCGCTGCTCGTCACGAAGCTCGAGAAATTGTTCGCAGGATTATTCCTCCCGTCCCAACGGGATACGAAATTGAGAAACAAGTTGAAAAAAGCCATGGCAACGAGCGGAATAAGTCAGATGACCCAGGTTCGACCACCGAAGACTTACGAAGCTATTCTGGCCGAGTATAAAAATTGTTTCAAGATAAAGGCGCGTGAGGAGCCCCTGCCGACACAGTACTTGACACAAGCTTGCCTACCAGCCCCTCCATCTACTACATTGGTCACCATGCCAAACAACGAAGCCCTTTTCCTCGACCAAAGATACGTCAGAGCCGGGAGCTCACGAGGAAAACCTGCCGGGCGCGGGAATAGACCATTCAAAAAGTCATGCTTCGTGTGCCGGAACCCCGGTTGCTGGTCGACGAACCACACGGAGCAAGAACAGAGGCAGGAAAAGGCACGATGGTGGGCAGAGAAGAATGAGGTCGGAACACCTACGGAAAAGAAATTTTCCGCCTTCCTACAGCAATTCGAAGGCTTCCCAGATTTTTTAGAGGATAGTGAGGATGAAGATGTCAAAGAGAGTGACCTCATCACCTGGCAGATCACCGGCCCTGCGGCATTCACGGCCGAGACATCCGAAACTACGAAACCAGAGTTGACGTTCACCCAGCACTTTACACATGTACCTACACCCTGCGCGCCGGAGAACAGGATGGTGGACATCCTCAGGGATAATGCGCTGGCCCACGCAATGTTCGGCGAGGATCCGTTACATATGGAGGCAGAGGAGATTGGAAATCACTGCCACATTTCGGAAGAAAGGTACGCGGACCATATATTCCGCGGTATCTTACCCGACACAGGCGCCACAGGAATTTCCACTGCAGGAATGAAACAGGTAAAGGCATTGAGGAGTATCATGCCCAACCTGAAGATAGAAGATGCCCCCCCCCCCACTTACAGTAACGTTCGGAGCCGGTCAGGGACAGTCTTCAGGTGTCATACGTGTTCCAACCACCCTCGGAACTATCGATTTCTACGTCGTTAACACCAGCACGCCATTCCTATACTCGATCACCGATATGGATAGAATGGCTGTCAAGCTAGACAACCTGGAAAATGTCTTGATCCAAGGTGACAAAGAGAATCCCTGTCGTGAGGCGATGGGGTCATCCTTGGTGGATATTGGAAGCCACAAATACCGCCGCCTGTCACCTATCCGAGACGGAAATGCGACGGCTTCATCGCCGTTTTGGTCACCCATCAGTCAAGAGACTGACCGCGTTGCTCGACAGAGCAGACGAGACAGTGGATGACGAGACCCCGCAAAAGATCTCGAAGCACTGCCACCACTGCCAAATCAACGGCAGGAAGCCAGGGCGCTTTAGGTTTACACTGAAGGACGACGTAGAATTCAATTACGAGATCTACGTCGATATCCTGCAAGTGGATGAAAGGCCAGTCCTTCATGTCGTGGATGCGGCTACATCTTTCCAGGCGGCTCGCTTCCTAAAGCCGCAAGGACAAAAAGCCGCAGATGTCTGGAACGCACTCCGGGAGTGCTGGATAGACACATATCTCGGGCCGACAGACTGGATCGTACATGACGCAGGGAAGAATTTTGCGTCTGCAGAATTTCGACACTCAGCCCGACTGCTTGCCATCAACATTGATGAGGTGCCTGTGGAGGCACATCATAGCATCGGCAAGGTGGAACGATATCATGGCCCGCTGCGGCGGGCATACGACATCATCAGAGCGGAAGTCGGCAATCTGCTGACTGCCGATCAACGGCTCCAGCTAGCCGTGAAGGCCGTCAACGATTCCGCTGGTCCGGACGGACTCATCCCGACGCTCCTAGTGTTTGGAGCATATCCTCGAATGAGCCACGACTCACCACCAAGCCTTTCTGTGACACAGAGAGCCGACGCCCTTCGAAAAGCGACGAGTGAGGCAAGGAAGGCGCTTGCAACCCGGCAAGTCGCCGATGCTCTCGCCTCACGCAACGGCCCGAATACGATACCTTTGCACAAGCTGCCGCTGCAGTCAGAAGTACTCGTCCACCGTGAGAAAGGCGGGTGGCGAGGCCCCTACAAATTGCTCGCCACCGACGGCGAAACGTGCACGTTGGACATGCCTAATGGCCCAACGAACTTCAGGTCAACGGTTGTGAAACCATACCTGAGAGACCCAGACGCACAAGACATCCCAAAACGAGTAGCCAGCCCAACGAACGACGACGAAGAAGGAGAAACCAGCCACAACGAAGAGCCTCCTCGCGTCGAACCACCGCCATCCCCGATGCGTACACGCGGAAGGGCAAGGAAAAACCCAGTCCCAATCGCAAACATGCAGGACTGGTACGAAGGGCCAGAAATTTTTATTTCAGCAACAGAAGAGCATGACTTCCAGCTTGTCCTCGACCTGAGAAAGCGAGGCATCATCACCACGCCTGGCGAAGCCTTTGAGGCTTCAGACATGGCCGAAATCGAATCTCTGCTTGCGCAGGATGTTTTCGTTTTTATGGAATACGACCCCAAAGCCCACAAAGGCGTCAGACTATTCCGTTCGAGAATTGTACGTGAGGTCAAAGGAAAAGGGACCGACAATCCGTACGAAAAATCGCGACTGGTGATCCAAGGATTCAGCGACGAGGAAGCTGAATTCATTCTTACCCAGTCCCCCAGGACTCAACGCCTAAGCCAAAGGCTAATTGTGGCACTCGCGCCGTATCTATCAACGAGGCAAATTTGGCTCTGGATAAGGGATATAACGTAGGCATACGTGCAAGCGACATCTAAACTCCAGCGCGAAATCCTGGTGAAATTACCAAAGGAAATCAGACATAGATACGCGCATAACATCGTCATGAGGGTTATAAAACCCTCGTACGGCATTTCCGAAGCAGGAACACACTGGTGGGTGACCTACATCACCTCGCCAAACTGCTTATGCAGACATCAACTTATGACCCTTGCCTGCTTATAACGAACGAGGAAAGCAAGTGCTTCGGAATCATCGGAATGCAGACGGACGATACACTCGGACTGGGCGACAAGGAGTTCTTCAACCGCGAGGAGGTCGAACTCCAGAAGGCTAAATTCGCCGCGAAACCAAAGACCAGCCTTACCCCGGAGACGCCTCTCAGATTTAACGAATGCATGCTGACACAAACCGACGACCATTGCATTGACATGACCCAGAAAGGCCAAAGCGACAAAATCGGCCTAGTCACATTCGACGCGAGTGACATGAAGCAAAAATATGTAGAACAGAGAGCCCGAGGGGCGTACGTCGCAACCGTTTGTCAACCAGAGGCAGTATACGACCTTGCCGTCGCGGCGCAAGCCCAAGATCCGACCGACGACGACGTGAGAAAGCTCAATCGACGCCTGGAATGGCAGATGAACAACAAGGACCGAGGACTAAAATACATAAAAGTGAATCTCCCGTCAGCTGCACTGTACGTGTTCGCCGACGGATCACTTGCGAATAACAAGGATGGATTACAGTTCTCAAATCGGGTATGTCATCATCCTCCTGGGCAACGAGAGCCCTCATGACGAAGACTGCAAGTTTGTCCTGCGGGGCAACATTATCACGTACAGTTCGACGAAATGCAAAAGGGTCACGCGGAGCGCGCTGGCGTCAGAACTATACGCCATGGTACAAGGCGCTGACACGGCTATTGCGCTCAACTCAACCCTGAACATTATCACAACGAGACTCGGTATGGAATCAATACCGACTATCATTTGCACAGACTCGAAGTCGCTGTACGAGGTGTTCGTCGAAACTCGGGACAACACAAGAACGACGCCTTATGTGCGATGTCATGTCCCTGCGGGAGTCGTATGAGCGACGAGAGTTCCGAGAGATCAGGTGGATCAACGGAGAAGATAACATTGCTGACGCAATGACCAAGGAGAAGCCTAACAAGGCTTTGGAGACGTTTTTCACCCACAACGAGGTGACAATACGCAAGGAAGGATGGGTTGCCCGAAAAGAGGCGACCAAATGAGGATCGAAGTCCTACGGACTATCGATGGACCCGAGATTGATCCCAAGCACACAGAGTGCTAAGACTGTTTTTCTTTTGTCTACGCCTATGAACTGGCAAACTATGTACTGGGATCCAACACCCCTTTTTCCTTTGTTTTGGGGCCACTCGCGATTCCTCCAACTCCACGAAAAAATAAAGAGTTGCGAGTTGTACAGTCGAGATCTTGAGAGTCTGAGGACATTTGCTGCCATTTTGCATCCACCGTTCCCTCCTGTATTTTCTCCTACCACCGTCCGTACACTGTACAGAGGTACCTAGGTACCTATCTACCTACCTAGGTATGTATTGGTGTACCTATGTGCCACAAAAACAGAAGAAGCCGAACGGTGATCGTGGACGGACAGATAGATCTACCCCACAAATGTGCTTGTAGGATCTAACTGCTCCAAAGGGAAAGAAGGGCGTTGTGAGAACAGAATACGATCGTGGACAAACAGATAGATCTGCCCTACAAAGGATCTTTGCAGGATCTAACTGCTCCAAAAGAATATAGAACACTGAATGGGAGAGAACTTTGTTGATGATTAGGAGTTATCTCCTAACTAGAAAAACAGTACGCATTATTTCCTTTTTAAAAACAAGAGGCAGACCTCGCAGGCTCCTCTCAGGGTTATCATAAAACCCAAACAGCTCAGTATCTCTGATGTTGAATCGAAGATGCCGGAACAATCTCCGTAAAAGTTCACATGCAAGTAGCAGTGCTCCTTCCCTTTCTTGACTCCAGAACAACAAGAACCAATAAATCCATTCTCTTCACACCCTTTCATCGGACAAACTGATCGCATGACAACAACATCAATCTGGATTTCAGACTTCGAGCCTCGGGAAATGTCCGAATGATATCATCTTGAGTTCGAGAACGAGAAAGAATGATAATTGAAACAGGATACTGACAATAACGAAAGTGTCGAGTTGCTCGCGCCGAACTTGCAAATGAGGGGTAGGAAGATGATTAACTCGAAAAGGAAAGTTGATGAAAATCACAGGCAAAAATAACGAACAAGGTGGGTCCTCCTTCAGTGCCTCCTCTACTCCTCTCGGAACGTTCTCCACAATTCTCGGGCTCCTTTGTTTAGGTACCTAGGTACCTAGGTAGGTATCTAGTACGGAGTAAATTATATCCGCCAAATGAGGTACAGTGGTAAGTCGCTAACCAAACTGTACGCCTGTCTGACTCACTCTCGACTCTCAACGTCACCAAGCGCCGAGCGGCCTCGAGGCCTAGCGATTCACTCCGGCTTCTCGACTCCCTCAAATCAATTATACTTTGTTTCCGGTGTCTTCTCTCCATCATTATCTTCCATCATGTACATCACTGGTAGCCAGGCAGAACACGCAGGCGCCTACAAGCAGCATGCGACTACCCATGTAAGTCAAATGCGTGGCCAGCACAACCTCCTCAAGTTCTCAACTCACCGATCTCGCTGATCATGGCTAGGGGCCTGTGATGACAGGTCAAAACAGGTCAAAACAGGTCAAAAAGGGTCAAAAAGGGTCAGGACTCAGGTGGTCGATGGGGTACCTAGGTACGTATTGCGGGAGCGATCGTTCAGAGGCCACATAAAAACAATGCATGCATAGTCCATACTCCGTGGACCGTACGGAATAAAAAAGTGCGGAGAGACCATAATGTCCGAGTATGTACCTCAGGTACCTATCTATGTAAGACGAGTCTAGACAGCCTAAAATAAGGGTAATTGTCAATTGATCGGGGTCTTTCGATTCTCGAAGGATGTTCCGCTAATTCGGTATAGATGTACAAGGTGCAATTAGGTATAAAAGCGCATCTCCCGTTCCTCATGTATACGATTATGTGATAGATTCCCAACCACTGTTTTCATTCACAAAAGATCACACGAAGCAAGCCTCTTCCAATTGTTCTACATTTCTATATACATATTACATACAACAACAAGATGAAGTTCAGCACCGTCCTCGGCACCTTTGCCCTATCTACCCTCGAGGCATACCATGCCTATGCCAGCCCGCTTGCGCCTGGAGCTCAGTCGCTGGAAAGCCGGGGAACTCAGTACTGCTGTGTGCAAACGTAAGTTGAACTGTTGCTGCCCTGTTGCATTAAACGTACACCTACCTACATCATGGTTGGTGCCACACTGCCAATACTCATTAGGGAGTACATGTGTACCGCTCTAAGTTCTAACCAAACCATGTATGATGTTATCTGTGTGACAGGACTCGCACTGACTACGAATCCCAGACAAATTGATGGCAATACACGAAATGCATTCGTTTCCTATCCCTTGGATGGGCTCAAAGGAGAAGTCGCCAGCTCAGGTGAATGCGTAATCGTCGTTCACCAGACATCCACTCCGCCAAGCCGAGACGGTTGCTCACAGTGGGTTTTTGAAGCCATAAACTGTGACGAATTCCAAACCCCTTCGGCCTTTGTGCGTGACGCACAAGTTTGCAAGTAGTTCAGCGGGTAGAAGGCAAGTTGCAAATTTGCAATTGACTGTTCACGCGGCCGGTCACCGGTGCCACCGGCGCCATCATCCATGTGCTGGACTGCACACTGGTATGGACGTTGGAAGTTGGAACAACACTTTGAACTCCGGAGTAGACTCAGGACTGTACAGTGTACTGAGTATGATGGTGTAACACGGGTCTTAATTGTTGACGAGAAGTACAGTAGTACTCGATTCAATATACATACAATAATAGACTTTGGCTCCTTAATAAGTTAAAGTATCTCTGAGTCTGTGTGATGTCTGCGCAGTGCGCTCTTACATAACCTATGTATTAAGATTTAAAGTTAAAGTACATGATGGCTTTTGATCGAGATGAATGTCAAGTCTCAACCTCTGATAACCAGTGATCACTGATCAGGATCTTTTGTTCTAGGTTGGCCCTTGGGACATGTCCTTTGGTCCGACTCTTGGGTCTTCGCACCTTGGTTGCACGAGCTGACCCTTACCTTCTTTCTTCGCGTTGAATGAGCTGTCACCTGTGACGCTCCGCTGCTTAATATTAAGCTTCTCCGGCCAAGAGGCAAGACTCAAGTGTGCCCACTGCAGTCTGCCTACACACGTGAGCACTGAGCACTGTGAGCGAGAGATGGTAACGGATAGGATGATCAATTACATTTATGTACTACATGGGTACATATGAGATACCTACCTACCTACCTAGGTACCTAGGTATGTAGGAGGTAGGTATATACATGTGTGTGGGACTGGGACAGCATGAGCCGAAAACTCTGTGCACTGTGGACCGGGGTACAGGGGCTGAGGGGCCACGACTCACCCACGAGTACTCCGTACATTAGTCTGATTCGAATTGACGGTACTCCGTACATAGGAGGTAATTGTACCGTGTTACGTGTACGCCAATTTGGCGGCTCACGCGCTTAGTGCATTAGCCGGCTGCCGCAGTGCCGATCCATCAGACATCTCCGGTCATTCCGTGCCTGTCTACAAAGTAGGTATGTATTATGTACCTATTTCAGGCGGGTAGGTATTCACGTTCGTCGTTCGAAACTTCATTAATTTTACGGAGTAGGCAGTTCCTACTCGCGAAGTACGGGACTCTGTACTTCCGGCCACCGACGGTGACCACTGACCGCACAGCGTTTCTCGGCACAGCGTTTGCCGGTTCAGCGTTTGCTGGGTTTGCTGGGGCCCGGCAGACATATGTACTCGCCGCCCCGAGGCGTTCCAGCCGCAGTGATTGTCGGCTCCGCGATTGCCTGCACAACGTTCGCCGGCACAGCGTTTGACCAGCCGGATGCTAGATTACCTAGGTACCTATGTACCCACATATGTATGTACCTAGGTACCTACCTCGTCGCGCCGTACACTTGGCATTTGCGAATCCTTTTCTTCAACAAACGAGATTTCCGCCATCACGATGGAGCTTCAGCAAACACTCAAGCTTGCAGCCAACGACGCTGATCGTCGTCGCTGAAGGTTAAGCTATACCTGCTCAGCTATCGTCCACAGAAGGAATGTCGCATTATCGCATACCAGACTGCCGCAGTCTAAAGTCGACACAGTTGGACCCGTTCAATGACCTGATTATGCGACTTCCTGTAAAGAAAATATCGCGATCATGGCACCGGTCTCTCCAAGGCTCGTACTCTTCAAGAAAATGGAACATTGTAATCAAGACTAACTGTGTCCTTGCATGCGATCGTGGCTAGAGCGTTGGACTCAGGAACACGCAAAATATTGACTGCCCCGCCAACATTGTAGCCTCGATTTTCTCTGAACAGAGAGAGCCCGGGGAATGAGAGGTATTGTTTCACTTGTGGGCAGCATGGCCACGGCCCGTTTCGCATGTTCATCGCCTTCGAACACCAGTCTCGAGTGAAACTGGAAAAAGAACAGAATCGTTCGACCTGGGACCTGATGAAATCTATGATAGACGTTGCATATGGGTTTTCGTACTTCCATGAGAGACTCACTTACAATGATAGAGTGATGATTAAGCTTGAAGAGCTCGGTGGCCAATGGCCATACCCTCAGGCCTTCATCAATTACTTATGATGGTCGTGTGTTAATCAGTTAGACCTTAGAAATTGGCAGATGAACTGCATTGAGTTGTTATCGCATAATCGCAATGCTATCGGAATACGATTCATATTTCCCCCAGATCAAAGCAATAGCGTCCTCACCGAGGCTGCAGGCAGTTTATATTTCCTTTTTTGAGCTCATCATCTGCATGGTTGACCATTGACCCTTGTAAGTTGTTGTTTAAACTTTAAACTTCTTGACTAACATCCGAGCCATCCGTCCGGACCGTCCCTGACTCCCTCCTCAGCCTCAGATTTCATAGTTCAATGGTTAGTAACTTAATTTAGGCAAAATCCGTATTTCCTTGTCAAGTTACCTACTCCGTACAGGTTACGGAAGTCTCCAGAAAAGACCCCATTACACACTACACTTATACAGCTTTATACACTCGTGACTCCCCCACGGATAATTTACAAGTGTACTGACTGTGAAACACGGCACTTGCCACTTACTACTCCGTACATATGTACTACATATGATACATATGTACCTATGCAGATGATGTTGCCATCTAGGTACCGAGTTGGAAAGGACCTTGATGAGACCTCTCACCTCCGAGGCCCTAAAAGCTGACATTCACAAGGTGCTCGATTTCGGATTGGGGGGGGGGTTAAACGAACAAGGTGGTGTGCGCGCCAGATGAATACATAAGTGCCCATGTAGATGTAAGTAACCATCGCTTTCAAGTTTCTACACACCCAGAGATCCTTGAGGAGCCAAAGTCTATTATTATATCTCGAGTTGAACACTTCTCGTCAACAATCAAGACTCTTGTTACACCATCAATACTCTGTACAATCTACTCCAGTCTCCGGAGTTCAAAGTGTTGTTCCAACTTCCAATGTCGATACCAGTATGCAGTCCAGACTCCAACAACACATGGCGCCGCCGCGCCGGCGGTCGCGTGACGCGTGATGCGTCACTACTTATGTCTTGACTGGCAAACTTTGGCTTCCTGCACCGAAGCCGCAGGGAGTTGGTATTTTTGACAATTTCTGGCTTCAAAAAACCAAGTTGCGCAGCCGCCTCGGCTCGGCGGAGTGGAAGTTTGGTGAACGATGATTTCGCAATCATCAGAACGGGCGACAGTTCCTTGGAGCCGAGGCAAGGGATAGGCAATAAATGAATTTTGTATGTTGCCCTCAAGTTCTCTGTGATTTCGTTCGTGGTCAGTGCTAGGCTAGTCGCGGCACGTAGATGACAATCGTAACATCATATACACTTACGTTTGCAAACAGCAGTACTCAGTTCCCCGGCTTTCCAGCGACTGAGCTCCAGGCGCAAGCGGGCTGGCATAGGCATGGTATGCCTCGAGGGTAGATAGGGCAAAGGTGCCGAGGACGGTGCTGAACTTCATCTTGTTGTATGTATGTATGTATGTATGTATGTAATATGTTTGTAGAACAATTGGACGAGGTTGGATTCGTGTAAAGGCGCATACATGAGGAGCGGGAGAGATGCGCTTTTGTAAACAATTACACCTTATTTACATGCCGAAGTAGCGGGCACATTCTTTGAGAGTCGAAGGACCCCGAATCCCGATCAATTACCCTTATTAGCCTTTATAGGCTGTCTAGACAGTCTAGACTTCGCCTTACATATTCGGATACTCGGATATTCAACTTTATTGTGGTCTCTCTGCACTTATCGTTTACCTAGTCCTTTACGGAGTGAGTATGAAGTTATGAACTACCTACCTAGGTATCTATCTATGCATGCATTGTTCCTGTGTGAGCACTGAGAGCCGTGACCTCTAGACGGTCGGTAGTGGTACCGACACAGTACACTACCCCACCGAGTCCCGACCGACACATGAGCTCTTTGATCATTGATAATCACCCGCGGCCGGGCCCGTCCTGGACTCCTGACGCGGTGCGCACTGAAGTTTTGAACATCCCGATTCCCAGGCGGCATGTGACGGCATCTATATACAGTACATAGCACCGAACGGGCAATGGGCATCAACATCATAGCATCAAACGTCATATCACAGCATTCAATATCCGACATCCATGATCCCGATTACCATAGTCTTCGAGTCTTCGAGTCTCGATAGGCACTGGACAGCAGCCTACACTGTACTGTAGTATGTACAGGTAACAGCATCAACATCGTCAATGATTCGTCATCAACTTTCAAGTTTCAAGCACCGCCCCCCTTCTTCGTAGTCTCCCCCCGGCCACTCCTCCCTCCCTTCCGGATCTCTTTCCCCGCGCCGTACCCCTTGGACCCCTCGTCCCCCTGCGGTTTGCTCAGTTCGTGATCTGCGCCCCGAAGCGCGAGTGCATCAATGGCCCCGTCTTCGGACTCGCGTGAGGCTCTCTCGCGGGCTGCCTCGGGAGTATTGGCGCCTTTTTGGAAGGAGGAGTCCATTTTTTCGGCGTCTTCGGGTTGGGGCGCGGGGCTGTGATCATCGTGGTCTTTGGTTGTGTTCTTGTGGAGGGTGCGGAGGAGGAGGGGAGAAGGCCGCGGGAGGAGGCGGAGGGGAAGGCGGAGGGGGGAGGTGAGGGCTGGGATGCGTGGACGGGGAAGCATGATGCTGCTTATAGGTTCTGAATTTAATTTTTTTTTTTCGCGTGGAAGGTTTGTTTGTGGTGATCGTTTTGCGTGGTGTTTTGAGTTGGTCTGGGAATGAGTTGGTTGAATCTTGATGCTGTATCACCGTTGGTGTAAGTAGGTAGTTATATGTAGTTGGTGCAAATTGCAATCGGTGCTGGTCGTGAGATGGTTCAGGTTGGCGTTGCTTGTTTTGTTGTGCTGGCAAAGAATGGGAATTGATGATGATGTTTGATTCTGGAAGTGAGTGGGTTTGGGATTGGAGTTGGTGTAGTGACGTCGTTGGCGTCATCATGTCATCATGATTCATGCTACAGCCGTTGCACAAAGAGAGGGAGGTACGCTTTGTACAGTAGAAACTCGTTATAACGATTTTCAGTTGGACGATATTTTCGATAAACCGATAATTTTTGATCGAAAATTTTGGTTCGCCTAACAAATATCGTCAAAACTCGCTAAAACGATAGCGATATTTTTTGGGCCCGAAAATGGCAGGTATCGTTATAACGAGTCATCTGGCACAAAACATTTTCGCCCCAAGCCGACCAAATTTGTGTACTTTG
>SRQH01000691.1:0-13634 GCA_018360345.1 Claviceps sp. LM84 group G4
TGCTGAAGTGGCGTTGTTACGCGATCGAGAAATGGTCTGTCTCCAGAATCTGAGGATGAATGTTACTAAGCGAAAAGGAAGACGTGGGGGGGTGGCCGTATGGCCGACCCATATTTCAAAACTTCTGTTGCAAAAACTTGCTTGCCGAATAGTTTTGCTCGGATTTCCTCGAGCCCCTGATCATACATATGTATGTACCTCCTCCTTTTAGGAATGTACATTGGCAACATAATTTTCAGAATATGTACCCCACAGAGGTATAGGTTCGTCTAGCCAATCATATTCAGTATCGAAACAGTGAGGCAATTGCTGCGAGGAAATTGAGTCCCAGCAGGCAATTAAACCCCCGCATGCCATTGGACATGCGCAGTGGACGATGATGCTTCGTCTTCATCACCTTGCAGCAACATTGTCGAGCAGCATGTCAAGCAACATATTGAGCTGCGTCTTGACGTGAGGCAAGTCGCCATGTTCGACCCGCAGTCTTTGAGGCATGAGGGACATAAGCGGAAGCGACTCAAGGTCAATGGCGCGTGCGACGCCTGTAGGGATCGAAAAACGCGATGCGATGGACGCCACCCGGTTTGTCTCGCCTGTGAAACCCGCAACTGTGCACAGTACTGTCGCTACACAAGAAGAGCGAAGGGCAACGACCTCACTGCAGCATCTATAACTTCGCGTCCAGTATCGGTGCAGTCTACTATTTCCGCTCCCCCTTCAGCATCAGGGAAGACTTCCCAACGTATAGCATCCTCGACATGGGACTCGCCGGCAAAAGAAAGCGATGGCTTGGCAACTCTCACAAGCTACGACGATAACTCTACCTACGGCTCCTCCTCTACCGTCGCATTCTTTCGTCGAATTCTATCCGCTGACGATGTTATCAGATCAGCGGTCCGTTTGGAGAGAGAGGAAAACAGCCAGCATCGGCAGAAATCTTTGGCCAAGCCACATGCCAGCGTCGCCGTTCTGCTGGAGCGTCGCGAAACGGACGACTTCATCTCGTGCTACTGGAACTTCGTACACCCAATGTTTCCCGTCCTTCATAAGCCGACATTTTGCGATCAATACAGTCACGCTGGCGAGATGGAAATTGGGAATGAGAATCTGTCGTGTTTCTCAAGTGGGCGAGAGCATGCCGTGTTCTTGTCCATGCTCAACCTCGTTTGTGCGCTAGGCTGCCAGTTTAGCAACCTCATTCGAGACGTGCAAAAGACTTCTGTAGCTTATGAATTCTACGAGCGATCTAAACAGGCGTTCCAGCACGACTGGCTAGATGCAGCCGATTTGTCCATAGTTCAACTTCTGATATTGAACGGTGTGTATCTACAGTCTACGCGACACGCGAATCGTTGCTGGAACTCTGTCGGCCTTGCGATACGGGCCTCGCAAATTCTAGGCTTGCATGTCGAGGATCAAAGACATGCAATGTCACAATTGGAGCACCAGATGAGGCGGCGCATATGGCATACCTGTGTCAGTCTGGATAGGTGAGTGTCTCCAAACTTCTTCGTCTAGCAGAACTGTTCTGACTCTTCAATGTTCATCACAAGGCTTTTATCCATGACATTCGGCCGGCCGACCATGATACACGGAACAAACAGTGTTCCCCTTCCCTTGATCATAGACGATGAATATCTTCGAGTGGAGGGAGTGGGGGTTCAGCCGCATGATGCGCCGTCTTACTTGAGTCTCTTTGTTAACTCATGTGTACTTCTTGAGATTCTTCGTGATGTTCTGCACTTTGTCACTACGTGTGAGCCAGGCTCTGAACAGGCAGGCGAAGAAGCTAATTCCGCGCCCATACCGAGTATGGTAGCGCAAGTTTTAGAACTGAACAGACGACTTGATCGATTCTCCACTACACTGCCGATTTACCTACACATGGGCGATTCTGACATGGAAAAACTACCATGTTCGAACGAGGTGGGGTTTCAGAAGAAAGTTTTATATTGTCGGTAAGCTGACTCCGCTGCCCTTCTGTTGGTGCACGATTGTCGGACGCGGACTAAATTGCTCGATTAGATTTCTATTGACAAGATTGCTTGTATTGCGCCCAATGCTGCTGTCGATGGTTGCCAGTACCGATGATCTTCATTGCGCTTCATTAAACGAGAATTTAGATTACGGCATAATACGACAATGCTGTGATCTCTGCATATCCACCGCATACAACCTCATTGATACGGTTTATGTCAATCTGGGAACAATGTACAGTAGTTCAAGCTGGCACTCGGTTTATTGTAGGTATTGCAACGACTTGGCGCAAACTTATGTTAATTCGAGCCACAGTCACATTCTCCTCCGCCATTGTCATGCTCGCATCTCTGAAGTCTAATGTCTTGAACATGCAAGCGACTGATCCATCTTTTCAACTCCACTGGACTCGTTGCCTCGCCATCTTGGATTACTATAAAGAGCATGTTTGCTCCGCAACGCAGGTAATTCGTTCACTTCAGGCGGTGCAACAGCGGATGTTCAAGGAACAACAAAAAAGAGCAGGTACGGTTCAATCTTGAATATATATATGACCCAATAAGCGAAAGGCATCCCGCAATTGGTTTTTCAAAGACTGACCGGATGCGAGATAGACCTATATCAGTCTACCAATCCTCCGGTCGGAGGAGTTGGTCTCACTCCAATCTCGCAGTTGAGCAATGCAGACGGTCCGAGTTTCGCAGATGTGTTCTACTCCCCTGATGGCAGTATACAAGATGATTTTGGTACTAACCTTTTCAACTTGAACTGGTTAGAACTGTTCCAGTCTGAGACATGACCAACTAAAAGGCCCGGTAGCGCAATGCGCAGGATGCTGTGATGATTTGAAGTCTAATCGATTGCTGTGCCGAATACAATTTTTTTTTTGACATCTCAGATGTTAATCTGTGACAAACGCATCCATTCCATAACCTCTTTTGTTGGCTCAGCCATGACTAGGCGGTGATCTTCGCGATTGAGGGTGCAAGCGTCGTTTCGTAAGCGATGAGAGCGCGTTTGCCACCTTTCACTCGGCCGAGATGCGCGGAGTCCTTATGCGAATTCGGGATATGTCTAGTTCAACAAAGATCAGATGAGATACTGAGTCCAGTTCTTGACTTTTCTTATGAGCACACCCGCACATTTCTTACCATAGCACTATTCCGTTCTAAGCGGTGTTACTCGGTCTCGACGCCCATCTTTTGCAAAATTCGTCTTTGGCCTCATCGCACATGGCCATGATATCAGCGTTTGCGATCACGCCGTTTCTGCGCGTGATTTCTTCTTGGATCTTCGTGAAGTCATTCTCTATCCCCTCTGCGATCCATTCGTATGTATTTCCGATGTGTCTGCTACTTTGAACCAACCATGAAGCTCGTTCTCTTCGACATGCATCGTACACAGCGAGGGCGACCTGGACTGCTCTGCGGTCCAAGATCTCGTCGTTTGCAAACAATTGCGCTAGCACTGCGGCGTCTTCGATGCAAAAACCAGCTCCGGCGCCATGGTGAGGTGATGTCGCGTGCGCGGCGTCGCCAACGAGACAGACAGGTCCTTTGGCAAAGGTCGGTGGAGGATTATCGCCTAAATCAAAAATTGCCCACTTGATTTGACCATTAGTTTTTTTGTTTCTCTCCATGCGTTTCGAATAGAAAGTTTCGTTGTTTCTCTTGCTGAAGTCTTGGTGAAGCGTTCTTCACCGGATAAATGGGGGAGGTACTTACAACATCGAGGTTTGGGCTAGCAAGTTTCAACAGGTTCGTGATTTCGGGTCTGAAGTGAGCAAAGTCCCGCAGCGCCTCCTCACGAGTCGATGGCGCAGTAAGCTTTGAGCTATCTGGCCATGGGTCCGATGTGGTGTGAAAAGCAACAACATTGACTGTCTGCCCATGATTAATGGGAAAAGTCAAAACATGACCACCCTTGCCCATCTGGAGATTTCGTGAGTATGTAGTATGTACTCCGTATTGCATGCACAATTGCGTACGTATTTGCGAACCATGTATGTAGGTTGCATGCGGGACATGAACTTACATGCATTGCTGCATTCTGTGCTCTTTCTTCGCCCAATGAGTCGATGGCAGCGTCCATCGGAACCAGGGCCCGATATGCATACTTGTGGGTATAAGACGGATTGGCACATGGATGGTGGGCGCCGAAAAGTAGCTGGCGAACTTTGGACTTGATCCCGTCGCAAGCCAGAAGGACATCAGCTTGGTGTTCCGATCCATCCGTAAAGCTCAGATGCAGTCTTCCATGCTTGTCCTCTTCGTATTTGTCCAGTTTCTTGCCAAAGTGTGCGGCTCCAGGCGGAACCAACTTGATCAGCTCGTCTAAGAAATGAGCGCGATGGACGCCGTTCTGGCCGAGGTCGCTTGCGATGGAAAAGACGGGGGAAGACGTGGCATTCTCGCTCTGGGCATCGTAGTAGTCGAACCATGTCTTCTGCTTTGAGGGCCATATGTTGCGTGTGCACACCCTCTCAAAAGCCTCGTGTATGGCTGGATCGCAAATCTTCATGGCCTGCACGGCGTTTGGCGTGAAGGAGATGCCGGCGCCGATTTCCTGGAATTGCCCTGCCTGTTCAAAGATTTCGACTTTGAGTCCACGACGAAGAAGGGCGATTGCGAGCGTGAGGCCCGCCACGCCTCCGCCGATGATGGCGAAGTCCAGATGGCTCTTATGGGCCTTATTGGCGGTCATTGTGGTTTCGACAGCGCAGTCTTCCCGAAGAATGGTGAGAGAGCAAATCTTTCAATCGGCACGCCTGATGCTTCATGGCTTCCTTATTAATGCTTGATCAAACTTTGCATGCCTGACAGCTTAATTCTTCTAGCAAAGCATTAGCTCGTGGCAATTGACTTACCTACGAATCAAGTCGCTTCCCCACCCGCAGCATCGGCTTTCAGTGACAAAGTTTCGGACCTATACTCAGATGCCGAGAAAATGAAAGCGTCATATTTTTGGTGGCATACTACGGAGTACATAGTAACTACCTCCTATTGATTGTTGACCGGCTGGTCGACCCGACCCGGACCGTAGATAATACATTATACATTTATACTACACATAGGTACGTGCTTCGGTAGATGAGTAGAAAACTTACTGGACCGTTGCGGCAATGCTCTCACGGAATCAGACTTCTTTTCCGATCGCATCACAGTGGTCCAGGTGACTAGTCAATAGTTGAGGCTAAAGTAAAAGCTGGGCAGCTCCTCTGCCTCCTCTTCCTTCTCCAACGTCGTCTCTCTGCCAATTCGGCCGGGCACCGTCACCAGTGGAGGCATTTTGGCTTTCGAAATCTGTAACAGGAACACCAGGGTCCACAAGGAATATAGGTACCTGAACGCAAGGATGCATCCATGTGCTTGAATGGACTGGTGTGATGCTGGTTGTACATATGACTTGGGGCCGAAGAATTCTCCCTGGAGACAATTTCAGTCGTTCTGCTCGAGTTTGACAGCGACTGCATCGGCATTATAACCTGAATACCTATGTAAAGTCTTTGGACTGATCGGACCCACGCGATTACCTAGGTACCTACCTAGGTACCTACCTATGTACTCTGGTTGATGCGCATCGAGCGGCTTTACGGTTCATTTCATGATAGGTACGTCGTAGAGGAGAGCGGCAATGCAAATATCCTCGTTCATTTAATTATTTTTGGCTCAGCATGCCACACACGAACCAACACTTGGTGTATCTGGCCGGGAGTTCATGGAAACGACTTGGATAAACTGGCCATTCTGGCAGTCGCGACTCGCGTGTAGTCTGCAGTAGACAACGACGGACGACGACGAGCGCGGCTGCTCCGTGTTCTACATAGGTACATATGTACACATGTACATACGATCATCCTTGACAGAACTTCAAGAAGAGGAGAAGTGGAGTTCCGATGTTCTACGGAGTAACTTACCTACCTAGGTAGGTATGTATGTATAGGTACCTAGAACTTCTAAAGCTTGACCACCCGCGATTCCCTGCGGGGATCGGCCCGGAAACAGGATGGCCCATTAACATTTCAAGGAAATTCCGTAGGCTGATTTTGTTTCAGACATGTACATACCTCCTACATACTTGATCGGGGCCCATCGTTCGGCTCGGTTTCCTGCGTCAAATTCAGCGTGCTTGAATGACTGAATGAGCTACTTCCGCTGCTACATATCGTCCATGTGTTATTGCCAACGACAACAACGTCCATGATGTGCGCTACCCGGTGAAAACTCAGCATGCTTGGAGAAGCCACATCCGCTACTGACATCCATGTGATAAATGCCCCAAAGATCCTCCATGTTGCTATCTGACGAAACGTACGGAGTAGCCGGTCACATGCTTCATGGAATTGCCTAACCCCGACGCCGAACAGCACCGGACTGGGATCCTTTCGGAGACGAATACTCCGTATGCCGATCACATCCATGAGGAACTCCTGAAGAACGAGGCAAAAAGCCAGAATGCCCGGTTCATGGTTCTTCGCAAGCTGACGAGCATGCCCGAACACAACGCGACGAGGGATCAACTCCATGGCACGACATGAGTCACATATTGAACGGGGCTCTAGGAACCCCTCGCGAGTCGCGATAAAGCACGTATGACAACGCCCTGACGGAGGTGAACATGTTGGGATGTTTGTGGCTGCCGGGTTAGCCACCTCGTGATCAAGCAATTGTTCACTTTCCCACTCACTGGTAGTCTGTGATATTCGTTCTTCACTTGCCAAGAACATGCTGATTGACTAAATATGTAAGCACGAGCTCAAGTTGCGACGAGAGACTGCCGCAAATGCTACAACACTCAGCCTCAGCATTATTTACGACAAACCTAGTTTGGCGAACAAGTCAATGATAGTCTGGGGCTATAATGTGACTGATGGCAGGGAATAGACTTCGACACCTTCGAGGCCTCGATTCATGTGCGGTAGACACAAGATTTTCATTGTAAGACCCTACATCGGATCCAATCCAACTCAACGACGTGTCAATTGTTAAGTTTTGTTACTCTGGGTTTTCTCCCTTACAGCATCCCAAATCCATCCATCCACCTTGCCTTTCTTCCCAAAGCGCTTATCCTTGTACAGTCCCTCATGAACCATGAAACTGCCTACGGCCCTATGCATATACCACTTTCTCGTGGCATTCTCGGGCTTCGTATCCCGCATGTAGTTCACAAGACCAAACCTCTCCCCTGTCACCGGGCGCAACTCGCCAACCGTGACGCTGCTATATCTTGGCTTGCCGATCGGGCCCACAGTGGTAACAGTAAGTCTCAAAGATGCAGGCATAGTTCTGACGAAGCGTTCCAAAACAGGTCGCGACACACGTGCCGCGGGTGGTAGATGTACGTGAATGTGAGTGACGAACGGTGCGGTGGTGTATGAGATGAAGAGAATGGGCATCATCCCCGCCACGGCCACTTCAGGACAGTAACCCGAATGTCAGCTACTGGAGGAAATAAGACACGGCAATTACCGCCAACGGATCAAATAGGTATACCTGCCACTGTTTCACTGATTGGCTTGTCGGCCATCACAAAGCTAGGCACCAAGAAGAACGTGAAGAAGGCGCTGACAAGTATGCTGGAGAGCTTGAGCACGGCGAGAACCCCAACTCTGCCACGTCCAAAGTGGTAAATAATGAGTCGCTCAGGAATTTCTGCATTTGTTCAAGATATCGAATTGCTGCCATTAGTTTTCACCAACCGACATAGAAAACTTTCCGTACGTCCAGTTCATGCAGCTATGCCGTCTCCCTCTGGAGCTTGACCAATGCTTGCAATCTGGAAAGGAAAGAGGGTAAAATAACTCACCGAGTCTCTCTGTAAAAAGTTTACTGGAGGCTGCTTTCGCTCTCCTCTGCTGCTCATTCAGTAGTGGTGATCGTCGAGCCGATGCCTCCGCATGGCACCTCAATTGCCGAAGCGCCACGTGAAATCGGGAGCTGCGATGCTCAAGTAGCTTCCACGACATCCGCGACGAGGCGATTGACGACAGCCATGGGAGGGACTTTGTGGGATTTGAGGAGCCTGCTATGCTAGCTCTGGGCCCGATAGTGCCCACGAGCATACTAGCGGCTGGGGTTTTGGTGACAAAGTTGCTGCTGAGTCCGAAGTGACGTGCAGAGAGAGGTCATCGTCGGAATGGCCAAAGAATTTTACCGGGTAGTTTTCGCCGCAGACCGATCGACTACCTAGATCGACTACCTACCCTGTACTACAAAAGCGGCTCATCTGCACCCTCGACAGATGAATTCCCAGTAACAGCCCCATTTCTCCTCTTCTACTACATACTTGTTCTCGAGCTGTGAATGTTTCATGACATTCCGGATACTGTATGTAGGTCGCTGACCAAAATCTTGTTTTGACTTCATAGAGATGGATGCACATTGCAGATAGACCGTAGCCACTAACGATACAATTACAGCGAGTCCTTACAAATTGGAAAGCGCCCCCCGCGCGAGACCTAAGCATGAACAGTCGATATTGACTTGAAATTCTGCTCCCCGATGCCGATTTCGTAATGAAGACCATTTTGTACATATGTCTGGGTATAAAGAACCATCACATCATACCTATTCATCTCACCAAAATGCAACCCAAGTAGTCCTGTAACGCCGCATGTCCATCATGGCTCATCATCTTCGTCGCGGGTCCTCTACCTGTGTGTTAAAAAAAGTACCGTGATGATGCTGCTGAGGACTTCTCCTTTCACTTGATGGCGATATCCTATCGCCGCGTCTGCTCCAACTTCCGCTCTCTGTCCTTTCCTAGGCCCCTCTTTATGGATTGGCGCATGTGCCACTGCACCAACCTGCTATAAGTTATATCATCGAAATACACAAGCTTTGCCTGTCCAAGAAAAAGAAGAGAATGAGAAGGTGGAGCTATTTGGAACAAACAGAGAAGGAAACCATGGCACATGCGGACGACATTTCGATTCATTGATTGATAAATGAGAAGAAGTGACGAGATTACCCTGGCATGGGAGAGGCGCATGCTGCACGGGCGCAAAGCCCGAATTAGATGGTATTGGCGGTGGAGAAGTCCATGGCTGTAACATAACCAGGGTATTCATCATCAGCGCCGCTTCATGCTCGTCATACCGCCGTCATAGTCCCAGGCCATTTTCAAGCCCCCCTCATAGACGCTGGCCACAGACTCTTGCCACATTGCAGGGGTGATGAAATCAGGCATCGAGGTTGCCGAAGAGAATTGGGGCATTGTACCAGCGCCTGAGGACAGGGACTGAGCAGAAATGGGGTCCGCAATCGAGGTCTGATCTGGAGGGCCTACGGGAGATGAACTATTCAGTAACTCCTGTGAAGCGAAGTCGGGCAACGTGCAGGGTTGAGAAGGCGTACCGAATGAAGTATTCCAATTCCTGTGAGGGCATTGTTAGCAATGGCGCATTTAGTGCGATCTAATACGTCAACGTACTCAAATATTCGTGCAGGATTCCAAGTTGGCGGATTGTTTCCCAACGCCATGCTTGACTGCATGTTTGGTGCCTGACCGTTTCGCGGCATCATTCCGAGTGACTGTACCGCTGGAGAGTCACTTCTGCTGTCCATTGGGCCCAAAGAAACAGGAGGTGTGATGGGAAGACTTATGTAACTGACATGTTCATTCGAGGGATCCAAATGATTCATGGAGCTTGTACCACGCATAGAGCCACCTTGATATGCGATATTGGTCCTTGGAGAACTCGACGGGCTGGACATGCGGGGACTTCCATACGGAAACGAAGGTCTGAGGACAAATGGGCGCCGAATATCGGCAGAAAATGCCTCACGAATCGCGTTGACTTGTCTTTGCAGATCTGGCATTGGCCAAGCTTCCATCACCCGTTCCATTAACCTCATATGACGTTGGAAGTACTCACGAGCATCACTGTTGAGGTCTGGATCCGGAGAAACGATGGCAACCTGAGTTAATAAGCGTTAGTGGTAAGAAGTCTTGCCCCTTGAAACCTGCACCGGCCGACATTATTCAAGTGATTTTAACATACCAAGTGTATCACCACACACGAGAGTCCCGCGTACAAGGCGAAACTGAAACCACGCTGCATACTTTGCAGGTCCACCAAGCCATACTGTTTCAAGAGTGCCTCCTGCAAACGACAGAGAGCCTTAGCTGCATTGTAGCAATTGAGCATCCGGCGTTTCCATTGAGCTTCATGAGCGGTCGGATCAAGAAACGACAGGACAGGTCGGTGGTATAACATCTGGTAGAGATTGAAGTACGAGTGAAGGTTGCCAACAAAGGATGATGGCAGGTAGGGCGGAGAGCCGTCGGCTGGGTACTCAATGATCATGTCTGCTGGCAATTCCGAATAATATTCTGAAATATTCTGCTCGATTTGCTGAAATTCTGGATTGACGGCCCAATCTTTCGTCCTTCTGAGCCTCGTATATGCTAGACTCATTTTTTTAATATTTCGGACGAGGCGAGCCAAGTAGGTGAAGTTCCTTGAAACATGATATTCGCTGTCGTCACCGCCGGGCAGAGGAGGAGGTACACTAAAGTCAACCGACTCGTGGTTCACAGTCAGGTCATGTCGGCCTGGCAAGGATTAGTATTACTGCGCAAATTGGGCATAATCTTTCACTTCGATTCGACATGATAGTTAATGTCACAGCTTATCGATCTTAACTTACCTTGAGGACCTCCAACCATTGTCTCGCAAACAAAGATAGTTTGCCATAATCGGGTCTGCAAGCGACATTCCGTAACTATCAGCTCGCAAGGTATACCGGCTTGGTGATCTTCGTAGTGATCGTCAAGGCCTAGATCTTTTCCCATCTGAACACATTGAACAACAAGCATCCAAGAACGGTAAAAGTAGCCTCGCTTTGGGGCGGCTTCGCGTGCCTTGAGTATCATCAAGAGGGCTTGAAGTGTGCTCAATCTCGGTGTGTCCATGAATGAATCAGCATGTCCTGTTTCGAGAAACGCAGTCAGCAAACAATGCCGCAGACCCGATTTATATCCTCCGTTTCCTCTCTCCCCACTACATACTAGATGCCAGCGCCAGCCATTGCTGCCCCATTGCAGGTTCCTCTGCTAATCGACCACCTATGGCAAACAGAGCCTCAAGGACTAAAGGAGAGATAGCGTCCCGATTGGTATTCCACTGCTGATAAAATGCTACTTTATCCAAAACTGGCACATAAGGATGGACGTGTCGGAAGTAAAGATCGAAGTACTGCAGTGCGGTCGACTCGTCCGGCATTAGCGCCGGTGGTATGCGAATCTTGTGTCCTGGTATCGCGGTCATACTAGGCAATATCGAGCCAAAGTCATCTTCTTCTTCCACGGCTGGTTCTTCTTCGCGTCGAAATGAGGCCTTATTCCTCAAATAAGGAGCTATGTTTAACCATGTCAGTAACTGTTGTGCCAGAAGCATCGAAAGACAATAACAAACCGGTGCCAATCTCGTTGACTCTCAAGCCTCCGAGGAGGTCTGCAAGATCCTGTTGTTGGTATGAATCGACAGAATGAGCTTCTGGTGACGAGTCTTGCCTTACAGCGTGGTGCGTTGGCGGTGTGGGAAACGCATTTGACCCATGGTACGATTGGTCAAGAAGACTTGAGGGAGGAACTGTGGTGTAGTGTAGATTATTGTGACTCTGATTTGTGTCAAATGAGACTTGTTTGAAGACGGCTCGTTCGGCGTCAGAGAATCCCCCATGGCCGGCATAGAGGTCTGATATGGGTTTCGATGGATCGTGAGGTGGCTGACCGGACATGGACAAGTGTTGGAATTGTCCAGATGGTTCCAACATTGTATCGTACATGCTCGTGGACTCGGAGCCTTCATAGCCGTTTGGCCGAACGCAATGCAGCTTCAGCCTTATACACGCTGAGCATGGCCATGTGTTGGTCGTCGCAGCATCGCATTTGATCTTTCGCTTGCGGCAGCCTTCACAAGCTCTCATTACTGTGAAAAGGAGAATAAGTATGCGTGCGCATGGTAAATATGGGCGATACCTCTTTCTTAACACAACATTACCTTTTAGCCTTTTGTGGCGATTATGCTCATCGACAAACACATAGTCTACAGACAATCTTGTCAGCCCGAAATTCAGCTATCGGAAGTAGGGGGAAGTATTGTGGCTGCACCAGCCCGGATTGACATCAACATGCACGTTCGAGCAGAAGTATACTGACTCTTCTGTGTCTCCCGTTGGGGAAATTGCTGCGGTGCGAACTGGAATGAATTCATCTGTGCTATTTGCGCGCTGGGCGCATCCTGAGGTCGAATTTGGTGGGTGGTTGGATCAATAGGCATTACGAGCGGTCTCCGGAAGTCGCTGGAAGTCGCGCGTGGCGACGATGACGAAAGAGCCGCAGCGCAAGTACAGACGCCGAGGCAGCGTGCCGATATATGGGATACTGGACGAGGAGATGATAGGTAGCAACGCCAGCGATGACAGATTTTTCTAGAGATCCAAATATGCTTGAGGTGGCGAGAGCGTACGTCAACATTGAGTCGAGGCAGTAGGCCTCCAAGCCGCTCGGGGCAGGCACAACTAATGTCTGTCAAGTCGGTCGGTGGAAGGTGCGCTCTCGAGTTGTTCAACCCAGCAGAGTTGAGCAAGTTGAGCGAGTTGGAAGAATTAATTAGACTTGAGACTGGAAAGGGTCGCGTTCGAATCTGTTCATCCGCCAAGACAGTCCACTAGGTACTGCAGCGACAGAGAGAGAAGATCTGGCAGAGGGATGGACGGAATCGCAGACACCACGTCCGCTCGAGATCCAGTGTGTTGTTTGCAGATACCTATGCCGGGGAGCCGTGGGCGGGACATGTGGGGGAGTAAAGCCGCTAGGAGGTACCTATCCCCTCATCACGGGCAAAAGTAGGTACATATGTACGGAGTACTGGGGTTGTGCAACGCCGAGGAAGAGGATCAAGGCAACGCACGGGTCCCTATTCTACAGAGTAGGTACCTAGGTACAGATGTACTCCGTACAAACGTGCAATTACCTCGTACGTTGCCTCCTCTCTTCGGTTCCCCAACGCCACAGCCAAACTTAGATCTTTGCAGACGGCTTGAGCACTGTGAACGGGTCGAAGAAGCTACATACCTCTTAGGTAGGTACTCGCAGCCAATAAAGCGGAGGTGGGCTGACGAATCGGTGTTCGGACTCTGTCAAGGCCTAATAATTGTCGTAACTTTGCACGCAGAGATCCCGCGCCATCACCCCTCACTTTCTAGGTGTGTACCTATGTATATACATCTGTAATGAGGGAACGATACCTACATAGCTATGTACGGGGTACATGTGCCGGTCTAACTACATAGGTAGCAAATGCCAAATACTCAACTAGGTAGTAACCACCCGCTGGCCAAACCAATTGAGCACTGGAGCAGGGTGCTCGAGCGTTGCCTTTCACTTATGTAGCACTGTCAGCCTTAATCTGTTTCTCTTTAAGGCTCCTAATCGCCAGTCATCTGTGGTGAGAGGACAGAAATTTGATGCAGAAAGTAAGTATGTTACAGTCTACAGTATTATATGTACGTACGGAGTACTCTTTCAACTTCGTCGTCATCTGCGGATGCGTACCGTGTATCAGAGACAAGGTTGACCTGAAGTGGCAGGTCGTCCAATTACCTAGCGTCGATAGGTACCTTACTGGTAAGGGGGGGGGGGGGGGGTGC
>SRQH01000692.1:0-13622 GCA_018360345.1 Claviceps sp. LM84 group G4
TCTTGCGCTTCGCGTCAGTAGTGGCGGGGGTTGAAGGAGCCATTGGGAGATGAAAACGGTGTGCGTTGATGCGCGAGGGATGGGTTGCGATGTGATGGTAAGGCAAAGTACGACAATTTTGGTCGGCTTCGAGAGAAATTTTTTTGTGCAGGATGACTCGTTATAGCGATACCTGCCATTTTCGGGCCCAAAAAATATCGCTATCGTTTTAGCGAATTTTAACGATATTTGTTATTAGGCGAACCAAAATTTTCGATCAAAAATTATCGGTTTATCGAAAATATCGTCCAACTGAAAATCGTTATAACGACTTTCTACTGCACCTACATATTCCTTGTCCCTGACTCTCGACTCTCGAGTCTGTTGTAACTTGTCCCTGTACGGAGTACCTACCACCTACCTTAGACCTATCTAGGTAGGCATGTACATACATATCTATTTTCGGTTTCTATCTCCGCTTCTCTTTCTGTTATGTAGACTGTTCGTGGTCTTCCCTTTGTTCCTCCTTCGGAAGCCTGTTGCGCTCGTGAAAGCCGAGAGGTGTTGTAAGTTGTAACTTATCTACGGAACCTTGTCCTCGAGCTGGGCCCAACACGTTGGCATGAAACTTCTCAAGATTGTGAAAAAAAGATTGTGAAATGCCTTTTGGTGCGTAAAGCAGGTATGAAGATTCCCCAGCACCACCTAAGCTGTGCTTCGACGAAGCATTCTGTCATGACCTGTTTGATCGTCTTTGTCTTGTCCAAACGGTGACATGTAGGCCCGTAGGGTCCTCGGCATCTATTGATGGCATATTCTACCTGGAGAACACCTACGTATCCGACAGAGAGGTAGGCTGATTCGAAAACAAAACATCAATACAAGAAAAGGGTAAAACACCATCTAGAAATGCCGCTCCAGAGGCACACCGTACACGCAACACCCAAATGAAACAGTCCTCGCAACGACCACAATACCTCGGCCAAAAGCATCCGCCATATGCGAAGTGCTTTCACACTGCAACGCCAATCCAAGATTCCAATCCCCCTGATCGAAGCCACACACTTCCATCGAAGCCAATCCGGACGCCCAAATAGTACACAATGTCGGTCTACCATCACAGAATCAACTTCCCCCTGGGAAGGATCCCCCAATGACCCCCACAAGAACACTTGCGTTGCTGCGCTAGGATGTAGGTGTATCCCGAACGACTACCAGTTACATCTTCCATCACGGACGTGCACCTCACGCAGCGCCTCCATCGAATACCCCGCCGACTGCGCCGCAGCGTTACCTTCTTGAACGTGTCCACGTAGACCGGCTTGGACGCTCGTGCGGCCAGGCTAACAGCATCATCTTGCACAGCTAGAAGATCGAAATCGGCAAAGAAAAGTCTTGCAGGATCGAGGTGTTTACTTCGAAAGGCAGGGAGGTCTTGCCCGAAGAACTTCTTGATGACGGGGAGGAAAACTGGCGGGGGAGGACCGGAGAGAAGCATGGACATTTCGTACTGGGATCGGGTGTTCTTAACTGCGAGATCCAGCTGCTTTGCCGGTGCGCCGCTCATGCTGGGCTGTTTCTTAACCAGTAAAGGCAGGTAGAGGGCATACGCTTGCTTGATGTCCTGCGATAGGACGTTGAGCAGCTTTTCAAACTCGGCCATCTTGATGATACTTGTGGACGTAATTTTTTGTATCCTGTAGTATGCGCGCTGCAGCTGCGGGTTGAGGGGTTTGTCGCTGCTAGGCACATTTCCTGATGCGTGCGTCTTGTAAAATGCCATGGCATCGTTGCTCATGACGTGGAGCAGCTCGACTCGGCGGCAGATTGCGGACAAGAAGCTTCGACTCGAGGAAGAGAGGAGCAGGTGCAGTGACACGTCATTTCTGCTGTGAAGAAACATGTTCATTTCGCCGAACCGCTGCTGGCAGCATCGTTGTCGAAACTCGACATCATTCTGGAGCCCAAGAAGGCTGTCCACAATCCAAGACAAAAGGTCAACAGTCCATTGGGCGCAACCGGCCAAGGCGTCCACAACGTCTGTCTGGGGTATTAGCCTATTGAACTTGGCCTGCACTAGCATTATTCGAAAGCGAAGTCTTACCGTGGTCATCCAAAGGATTGGACTTATCGCGAATAGACGGATGGCTGTTGCTCGAGAGGGTGATGAGCAGTACTACATTTCGCATATTAAGATTGATCATGGAAAATTTGCTCTGGAAACTTCTCTTTTTTGATTCCCCTTTGAATCCCAGGCTGTTCATGATCCCCAGACAGAATTGGAGTGGCTGGTTTCTCATAAGTGCGTCATGATGTGTCTCGTCCGAGTAATCCACTGGTATCTTGAGTACCCGAATGATTTCACCCACCCAATCAGGCACAAACTCTAGCCAAGGTCAGCACAGGTCTCAGACACGTGTGTGTTTTTATGCCACTAAATGGGGGACATGACCAACTTTTTTTCGAAGCAATCGGGTGTAAAACGGCAAGAAGATCGTCGTAACTGGATTGATGGCACATAGCGGATGCAGTCGCAATAGATATGCTCGCAATGGTGGCCAAGTAGTGCGCTAATCCAACAGGTCAAAAATTTCACACGGCATGATCGGGTCATTTGTGAGTGATGGTTTGACTTACGATCTTGTACAGAGTTGCCAATGTCTTCTAGGGTGTACTGCAGCTTGTTCCATCGTACTTTTCCGTCTTCTCCTATTTGTGCCATGGAACAGCAGGTCGGAGAGACAGCAGCGTGTAGGCCTGAACCTCGTTGTCAGCGATGGCACCAATTTCCAGTCGTACGAAGAGGAAGAGAACATACAACAGAGTCCAGTGTCGGAAAATGACCATCCGGCTTGACGTAGGCTCATGATGTCGGTGAGATCTTGGTTTATGTAAGCCTCCTCAAACGTGAACCGATCTCGATACTCCATAGAGCCATCTGACATGGTCAACAGCAAAGTCTTGCCAAAGTAAATGACTTGCACGCCAATTACAACCTTGTGAATGACAACCGGATCCAATCTCCTGAGTCTGATGCTGCTCGGTGGTTCTGATGGGATGCTGTTGCTGCGACCCATCTCTTCAAAGGCAGGATCTAGGCTATGTCTAGTTTCAACAACCTCCCATCTATCCAGAATGCTTTGAGCCAGTTGAAAGCCACTATCACTGGCAGCTCTTGATCTGACTGTGAGCACCAAAGGAGTAGCGGCTCTTGATCCCATATTGTCCATGATAGCAGGTAGAACTTGAACAAAAGACACATCTACATCAGAAGCGTCTTGCATTGCCTCATGTCGACCTGCACAGAGCGAATTCACCGAAGCAAGATGCGTTTCCACTAGCGCCGGATTAAGGCGAGCATTATGTGGCATAGTGTTCTTCTCCGACGACGAACCTGGGCCAGCCCATTGTATCTCGATTTTCAGGAGTTTCAGTTGGTTCGAAGATGTCACAAGCGCGGCAAGCAGACACTCTTGGGTGAGGGTAGTCAGTAGGCGACTGTGACTCGAATGAACAGAGGAAGAGATGGAGAGAAAGCACCAAAACTTACTGCTGTCTGAAGAAAAAGAAGCATGTGTCACTAGCTCATCAGTCGCGCTCACACTCTCTAACTCCATAGTCGTCTCTTCTATGCGCCCATTGTTTTGAGCCCAATACATTTTCAGTATGCCATTCATGCTTATGCAGAAAAAAGCACTTTTGCTAGGATTGGGATGACATGGGCCTAGAGCATGGTAGAATGAGCTATCGTACTGGTACCCATTTCCCTGTTTATTCGCAGGGCCGTACAAGACGTTCAAGGATTTCTAGAGTTTGTCAGTACCAGCATGCACTGCCCTGGAGTTTTTGCAAATGGGGTGCTTGAAAGTCAGGGAAAACAATGCCGAAAGACTTACCTGCTGGGGTGGAGGAGGTACCGGAAGCCAGTAGCAACCAGAGATGCCATGGACATGGTCGACAGTATCCGCCTCCCATTTCCGCGGGGGAAAGAGGTGATTGAGAGAGGTGCCGAAAGGCACGATGGTGACCCTCCCCACTGCATCAATCACAGCCAGCTCCTGAATATGCGTAGGGCTCCATTCCAGATGGACCAAGGGAATGGCAGGCGACCCCTTGACGAGGTCGCAAACGGTAGCCTCACTGAGGTCCCACGTGCCATCTTCAGGGTGACATCTCGGGAAACGAAGCTCAATGTTCTGTCCATCGGGTGTCAATGAGGCTATCGTGCCCAATCTGGACCATGTCACGGCTCTGAAGGATGATTAGTACAAGGCGCACACAGAATACAAGACAAGGGCCAGGACACAAAAGGTGCATACTGGCAGCATCCGCGGTTCCTGAGCTCATCCAGACGTTGTTGAAGCTGCTTTCCCTGTGATCGCATTGAAAGCTGAAGAGAGACACCGTCTCCAAACAGGTCATCGACGTTGTTGAGATCCATCGGCATCGAATGATCCAGCATGAGAGGCATCTTATCGCTAGTCATGGCGGCTGGCTCGTGCCGCGAACACGAGAAGCATCCAGCCTGCTGGTACAAAAGGCGTGATGGACGAATGGCAACAGGACAAGGCAACAGGACAAGCGTCGCTGCCGACCTCAATCAAGCAAGTCTGGGTAACCTGATAGCGATGGCCTAGCTCTTTGGATGATTCAGCGATGTAAGTGGCCAATTTACGAAGCTTGAGGATGCGACGAGCTACACGAACCAAGTTGTGTTTGGTCTTGTATGTAGGCGTAGCACTAGCGGCTGACGTCGCGGAAAGATAGACACCTTACCCAATACGGGGTAATCCGTAGATCGTAGGAGGTACCTGGTACATACATATTGACAAGAGGCAAGGTGGATTGGGCACGAATTTTGCTGCAAAAGCGGTAAAAGCTCGGCAAAGGACTCAGTGATAATCTGTGTGGCTACAGCGAGTGGAGTAAAACTTGAAACTGTCTTCAGCCATTGTCTTGACGAGAATCGAGATATCATCAACGTTTTGTTTTCAGATGCTGCGACTCTGTACCCTGTACTCCGTACATTCGCGGTTGAGCTCATAAGTCCCTACAAAGGGGTCAAATACTTTCTATTGATGCTCTTACTAATTCTGCTTCTACACTCCGCTATCCATCGTCTGCCCTTTGCACCAAGCACGGACAATGATTGCTTTGAAGATATGTTGGTTACAAGTTGTACCGAAAAGACTTGTTTTCGCGGTCAGTCAAGTCTTCTAGTCCATGAGAGGTCGTGGGCGGCCCAAAGTCGCGATGTCTACGTTCGTTCTCTCGGACAAGTATAAAGCGCAGAGCCAGAGCTGTTGTAAAGCAGATCGAGAAACAAATCATGAGCCCCATGAAGCTCGGGCCGTAATGCGGTGACCATTGGCTGAGAAGTCAAGAACGTCAGTACAAGGGATAGTCATCGGAGCTCATTACTCGAGTCGGACAACTCACGCATCGAATATGAGCGGGCCGATAATGTTTCCTAGGGAATAGCCTATAAAGGTTCCCGCGGCGTAGACAGCCTTTTTGGTATATCCAGCCACGTTGGATGTGCCAAGACCAATACACTGAATCCATGCTGCACAGAAGATGCTGATCATGTAGAAGCCTACAATACGACCCGCTGTATTGGCATTGTCAAGCTTCCAGCTAACAAGAATGGCATACTGTCAGTAGATTTGTTTTCTCGCTGCGTGGATAGAAGGATTTCAGCAGTCCACTTACAGCAAACCACATCCGATCATGACGGGGAAGCAGGATAGTGCAATGATGTACAGTCTCGCGTTGGGGATGACACGTTCCAGATAACCGGATACGAGAATGGACGTGACGGCTAGCGCTCCGATTGGCAAATTCAAGAGCATCGAAGCAAATATGTCGAAGCCCATGGCTTTGAACATGATGGAACCAAAGGCACCAACGACGCCAGAACCGGTACATGTGGTCGTCGATAGAATCATTATACCCCAGAAGTGATAGTCAAGAAGAGCTTCCCTTAGTTGGTACGCTTTGAACTGTCTGTTCTCACCGCCTGCATTGTTCCCCTTCATCCGCTCCAGCAGCAGTCTTTGCTCCTCATCTGTGAAGCCCCTGGCATCCTGAGGCGTGTCCGGAAAATGGGAGTACAGGAGAGTAGACCAAAGAATGGAAACTATGCCGGCAACTAAATACATGTACTGCCATGGATGTAGAGGTCCCTCTGAAATGTGGCCAAGACCATAGTTGATAAGCGGAAACAGCAATGCTGATCCGCCGCTGCATGAATACCAGAGGCTCGAGCGAAGAACTTGTTCTGCATGGGTATACTAAAGACCATTCACGAGCATGAAGATGGGAGAGACGCCCGACCCGATGAAGCCCAGAAAGAAACGGTTGATCAACATCCATCGATAGGAGTTCAACGCCGGCGAGACGATGATGGTAGCAGACCATAGAAAGAAGATGGACGTAATGACGATGCGAGGAGGATACCTTTGAGCCATCAACGAGAGGGGATACGTGCCGATTATATACCCGAAGTAGAAGATCAGGGTGACCCAGGAGTATTGAAGGCCATCTATGAGATGGAGGTCTTTCGCGAGACCGAATATGGTCGCTTGGCCCAGGATGGCCTTGCCGTAGAATTGCAGTGTATACGTAACACAGAACTGCCAGGCGCCCATTAGCATCACGTTTCTTCCGCATCAAATGGTAGCGAGCAGGGTAAACAACGTACAACGGGCAGTAGTTTCCTGTCAATTTTTCTCAGAAGGCGCCGGTTTGCCTTGTCATCAATTTCAACAATGGCACCTGTCTCAGAAGCGGCGCCGTCGTCGATTCTGACGGGAAAAGCCTTTTGTGAGGTCTCATGCACGGTGTTCGAGGCATCCTTGGGTGCTCGCACCTTGCTCAGTATTCTGCCGAGCATGACGCGCCCAATACTAATGCAGGAGAAGAGCCGCCGATGGCGTTGTGAGCATGCAAATCAATCGTAGCTGGAGATGACGGATGGGGGAGCTTTCGAGATGAGAAGCTGTACTTTGCAAGTTTGCCGACTCCGGCGCGCCTTGCTCCGGCTTGGTGAAGACGAACGGCGAGGTTGAAACTTGGTTGATCATTACGCGGCATGGGACTTCGACAACGTCTGCATCTTTTCTTGTCACTTGGAAATCGAAAAACCTTGCCTGCCTTTTCTCCCCCCTTCGAAGATAGAAATAGAATGTAAGGCCTGATGGCAGGTGCTCTGCATGGATGCAGCCTGCGTTTTGTACTGTAAGCGAACGTATGCAATTGGTGGATACAGAAGGCGAACAGGTACCTACCACCTAGGTAGGTAGGTAGGTAGGTACTGTACCTCAGACTCCTCGTCGTCGCGTCGCGTCAATGTACCTTCATCTGCGCATCAACCCCACGTTTGAGCAGCGATGGCGAGACCGCAACGCCCTTTGAAGCCATTTCGAAGGTATACACTGCCTCACACTAGGGATTTCGTCTACTCAGCGTGTTCAGCAGACTAATTCGCCACACAGATCGCGCCGCGCGGATTGACGAGGAAAGTCCTCGAGCCTTGCAAATACGATGGCAAAGGAAGGTTCACTCGTCAAGATTGTGGCATCTCACCCCAACGCCCGCCCGAGCTAACGAGAGTCAGATACCTACGAGAGTTGAGACACTACATGCCATGCCCTCAGACACAGACAAACCTGAGCCAAGATAAGAGAGTTCCATGATTTGCGCGCCTTGTGTTTGTAATAATAAGCAGACAGAGGAGACGCACCCCAAAAAAGCCCCATCTCGCGCTTGAGTATTGTAGCATGCCGCTTAGATGAAATCGTCGCGTCTTGTGGGCAAATGAAAAACCTGCGTGTGTCTTGATTTCCCCGAAATGAGCAAGATAGCCGCCTTCCATCCCCAAGAATAGTTCTACGTCACACGTGTCGCCATACAATATGAAGACTTTTCGTTGACTGAATCACAGCTACAAGACCGTTCGTTGACACATTGTGAGAGCCTCCGGATGATTCAGGGCCTTGTGCGTAGTGCGTATACATACATTCAACCTTGAGAAAGGTGAAATCCATTGTTGCTGAGAAACCTGCTCAGGAATGAAAATGAAGGGGTTTGAGCTGTGACCAGTGACCACGTTACGGCTACATTCCATCCCTATAGGCTATGATGAGATAGCCCGCAGCAAACGGTGAATAATAAGACGAGCGTTTGCACTTCCGATGCTGTATTTAGTCAGCCAGCAGCGATCCGCCGCTTCCTCTGCCTTCACACTTCCGACGCTTCAGTCTCAGCTTTGAGAATATACACAACTTTTTGTCAAGACACTTGACTCCAGAATTCTACGCTATAATCTGCTTCATCGACAGCGCTGCCCTCCAGACGCCCTCGGAGCAAAATGCCCTTCCAAGTTGGAGAACCCGTCAAGATTCGAAGCTCGCCTGATTTTGGCATTGTGCATGTGGATCCCAAGGAGGTTGCCCTTATATTGCAGCCGTTCCTCAACCGTGGGAGCAAGCTCACGGATGAAGTCACAGTCGATGACATCAGCACCAAGGTTTTATCTGTTCCTGATAAACCTGACCAAGCGACACTCGAGGATCTGCTTGCTATCGGCATGAAGTTTTTCGATGCCGTTATATGGCTCCGTGCAAAGGACAAATCCGGCCACCCGTTGCAGGCAGACCCGACGATGAAGCCGGACGATATTCCATCGACGGAAGAGATTTCTCAGTCTGTATTTTATTGCTACTTCATGCTTCTCACCCAAGCAAGATACCCCCCCGATGATCATGAAATTAAAAAGGTTCCACGCTTCCTCAGCGTCTTGATGGGAATGGATAAAGAGCCGAGCTATTATGTCTCTAAAATTTGCACGTTCGAATTGCGAAGGATGAATCCGACTTGGATCAAACAAATAAATTGTCCATCACTCACAGCAAAGAAGCTCTTCATGTTCAGGCTAGGCGTTGCCGGTTATCGAATGTTCGTCCCCTTTGACCTCTTTGATGCTAGAGAAGGCCTGCCGGACAATCTGGTCTCTGCATTCACTTTCGCCAGGGCTGTTGCAAGAGCCCCTGCTTCTTGGAACGTTCATCCATTGACGAGACCCCAAGGGCCCCAAGCTGCTATCACCCGCCGTGGCAATCTGAAACAGAACCTAGGTAATCTCATTCTGGACGTGTTCACGGAGGAGCAGGTAGACGAAATGGTCAAGCAACGCATCCTTTTCAAGAAACCCGACCGAGACGTGGCTCACAGGGAATACCTCCAGTGGGCTGCCGAAGACGACATCAGCGGTACAGCAAATGTTTTTTCTGCTGATTAGGGAGGGGCATCTATGACTCAACTTCTAAGTTCTCACTGCTCAGAGGGTGAACGATGATGTACATACCCAGGTAGTACTGGCCAGGCGTGGGCCACTGGGGATATGATTATGGAGGTTCGCTTTTCTGGGGAGTTGTGACAAGGGCCAATGATCTGGGGCTTGGAACGGGAGAAATCTCCTTGTGGACACCGAAAAATGAATGTACTGTTGAGCGCGGCGCTGAAGAAATCCAGGTGTGGGCTTGGCGTCCAAGAGCTCATAATCGCAGTCTTCCTTGACTTGTAACAGATACGATGAATCGATGATTCGGTCCATGATGAACGAAATAGGCACATTCTAGGTTAGAGAATTCGAAATCACTTGGGTGTATGTACCCGTCGTTAATCGGGTATTTCGGAGCCGGAATCCTTCAGGACACCCTGTAGGCTGTACATATCAAAGAGAGGCGGCGTGCCGCGTACGTTGTAAACTTGTAACAGGCGCCATTCATCGAGCGACGAGACCATATTGAGAAATATCTTTCGACTATGATTTTTTGTAATACAGTCTTTGTGCACGATAACGCACCCTCACACTGCTGGAACAGTGCAAAAATGTCTTTAGAAGCTAAAGGGTAGGCTCTCAACTGGCTGCCGTGTAGTCCTGAGTCCCTGACGGCCTGACCTTAGATTCATAGGGGAGTTCTAGTTGGCTCTGTATGATTAGGTGCAGCGCTATGAAACAGACGTCATCGTTTCGGGTGATTCCGTAATATGGGGCCCGACAAATATGTATGGCCTAAGCTGGATACATATGTTCACGAAGGCAAACGGTGTCCGATTTTCACCAGCAGATGTCTGGCACGGAACGAAAACATGTCCCGATAATCATTAGTATATTACTATATCCTCTTGGTTTCACTTGACCGATCTCGAGTATTATTCCCCACGTAGATTCCGAGGTCTTGGCTTTAAAAAATCTTTCTCCAACAAAAAGCAGCTTTTGCCTCCGATAAAGGATATACATCCATAGTAGAATGCAACATTCCTTGTTGTGCCATACCTGCACCAGTGACCACCCCCGCACGCTACTGCGGTAGGTATCGGTATCCCTCGCGCGTCTATGCCACGTCACTCCTATCTCTTGAGCGCCATTTTGCTTTCCTTTACAAAGTGGTGGTGAATGCATGTTCTTGAGAACGAAACGAAACGAAACAACGGATTTCATCTTAGTTGCCCAATTCCAATTCTGAGTCGGCAAGCTCTAAGCTCTGCGATCCGCTAGGCATTCGGAGTTACTCATCTGGGTGTATTATCTTAGGTACCTCAGACCTGGCCAACAGTGTTCCGCGATGATGAGACTGTCTGTCGCTGCCCCCCGGGCCAAGTTGTTCAATTATAGAGCTGCAAGTCGGCATCTAGCTGGAGCCCGTCTAGCCTCCACATCTCCAGCTGCCAGGGAGATCAACACCAGAGCTCAAGTGTACCTGGCTGCCGGTCTGATTGTGGGAATGGGCCTGGGGTTCATGTTTACTGAGAATATACTCGCTGGGCCACAGTCGAAGGTTGGCCCAAGATGGTTGGTGACGGAGCAGGCACCACGGACTCGTCGTCATTATGCTGACACGCGCACCATGTTGGTTGTAAGTGGCTGCGAGTTTGACGTACTCTCCTCAACCGCCATTTGAGTCTTGACTAAAGTTCTAAACAAACCCCCATTTCCTACATTCACAAGGCTGTCGACGAGATTCGGACATTGTTGGGAGAGGATGCAGTGAGTGTGGATGCGTCGGATATAGAAGAGCACAGCTTTTCTGAATGGTCCACGTCGAACTCGGATATACGACCAGTCGCCGTGGTTCGACCGCAATCAACAGATGACGTGTGCATCATCGCAAGGATATGTACCAAGTACAAGGTACCCCTGATTCCCTACGGCGCTGGCTCGAGTGTAGAAGGGAATTTCAGCTCGCCATACTCTGGCGTGTGTCTTGATTTCTCCGAAATGAACAAGATCGTCGCCTTCCATCCCCAAGACATGGATGTTGTTGTCCAACCCGGTGTGAATTGGGTGACTCTGAACAATGATATCAAGAGCTCTGGGCTGTTCTTACCACTCGATCCCAGTCCCACAGCGTTCATTGGGGGCATGGTATCAACCAATTGCAGTGGTACCAATGCCACCAGATACGGTGCCATGAAGGACTACGTCATGAGCTTGACTGTCGTGCTCGCCGACGGTTCAGTTATAAAAACACGCCACCGACCTCGCAAGACCTCCGCGGGGTACAATCTGAACGGTCTCTTCACTGGGTCAGAAGGCACGCTGGGAATCATTACCGAGATCACCCTGAAATTAGTCACAGTACCGTCTAGCTGCGGCGTTGCTCTCGCCACGTTTGACAATCTCCGGAATGCCGCCAGCGCTGCCGCTGAGATGATTCGATCCGGTACACCAGTGGCCGCGCTGGAGCTCATGGATGAGACGCAAATGCAAATCGTCAACAAGAACGGAGGAGCTGGGGGCCGAATGTGGAGCGAATTGCCAACACTCTTCATCAAGTATAGTTGCAACAGTACAGCCATGGAAGCAGAACCAACATGGAGACCGAGAAAGCCTAACATCCTGCGTCGTCTAGGTTCTCAGGCACCGCGGCAACTGTGAAAGACAATACACAGGCTGTTGAAACTATAGCAAAGTCGTTTGCTTGCAAAGCGTTCGAATCGGCAAGCAATGAGGAGCAGATGGACGCCCTATGGTCCGCTCGCAGACAGGCGTACTGGGCATCGCTGGCCGTGAGAGACGAAGGCACCCAAGTATGGTCTACGGATGTGGCTGTTCCACTTTCCAGATTAGCTGATCTCATAGGTGACGACTTCTCTTTTTTGTTCCTTTTCCCCTCTTACAACTTGAAAGTTGAGTCTCCTTCTGGGGGCCCTGGGGCCTTTCTTTTGCCATCGCTGTACATCGCACGCACGCCCACTAACCCAGCACAGAGATCTGCCAAGAACGAGCCAGCAAACTTGGCCTCTTCAACAGCATTATCGGGCACGTCGGGGACGGAAACTTTCACCAGATCATAATGTACAATCCCGATATTCCAGAGCAGAAGCATGCCGTCACAAGCTGTGTGAATCGAATGGTGGAAGATGCCATCGCGATGGGAGGAACAGTCTCGGTGAGTACCGTCACGCAAATTCACAGGATACGGGTTCCATACGCTAATGCAGATCCAGGGAGAGCACGGCATTGGACTCGGGAAGAAGGTGAGCTAACGCCTCTTATTGCAACAATTTGCAAGGTTCTGAAAGAAATGAGAAGTAGGCCAACTAATTACATGATAGCACTGCTTGACACAGGAGCTGGATAGACCGACACTAGGAGTCATGAGAGCGCTCAAAGACACGCTTGATCCTCAGTACGTTCTAACAATGGGCTTGACTCGGATACGTGGTGCTGACCAGAGCGTAGTTGGTTATTGAATCCGGGCAAAGTCTTTGATGATGAATGAAACCACGTTTCTCCTTCGATGAGTGACGGCACCAGCTGTCGAACTTGCTGGTCTCACCCGTAAATAAGCCAGGCTTCTCAGCACGAGTGCCACGAGTGACCTTGTCGCTGACTCCAACTCGCTGTATCTCGGGCTGATCATTTTGCTTCCCGCATACTTTTTGAACACAGCTTTGGCGGCTGTGACCTGTCACCTTGGGCTCGAAAGCCTTTGGCCCTTTCCCACTGCACCGAAAGCCTTCTGCTCACGCTGTTGCGAGCAGAGACGGTTGACTATCGTTGGCTGATCAGCATCAGCATCAGTCATGTCGTCGTTATATGTTGGGTCTAGTTCTGGTTCGTTCTTGATTTGTGGAGACCTTTCCTTTTGTGGTTGATGTACACCATTTAACGCGTACGGCGATCCGTCCGTAAGCCACACTGTTTCCTTCAAGCCGACAACCATAGCCAGCATCTCTTTCTCTGGGATGGAATATCTTCTCTCCGCATCTCCAAGCTTATGAGAGAGCCACATGGTAATCCTGATAGGCTGATTTTGCCGAAGCTGGGATCCGTTGTCGTTGTAACTTGTGCCCGCCTTAGTGACTTCCATCTGAATGAAAACACCGCCTGTTCCGGTGTCCGAGAGACCGAGTCGTCTGTCGCCAAATGTATTTGTATCGGGCCGGCCCCGAAGTGGCATTCTCCTGGATGTTATTGCAAATTCTTAGGAGGGCTTCTCGAGAAGTTGAGCTTGGTATATCTGTGAGGACCGCTGCACCAGGCGTCCCTCAGCCACGTGATACCGAGGATACCTGTGTCACGTGACCGTCGCAGACTCTGCACAGCCAGGTACTTGGCTGTGCCCGGCGGC
>SRQH01000693.1:0-13579 GCA_018360345.1 Claviceps sp. LM84 group G4
GGGGGGCGGGCGGTTTTTCTTTATTTCGAAATTACGGGCTGATTAGAAAGTATGAGAGAAGCATGGCAAGGATATCTGCCTGTTTTTGTTTTGTCTGTTTAACGCAACAAAAAGCACAGCAATGTCAACAAATCGACGATTCAAGGCGAATCTCACCTGCGAGATGGGCGGCATGGCAAACTTGGCCGTCATGGCCGCCGTATCCATTAGGCCCTCTGCCTCACTTTCAAAGGACGCATCCTGCTCAAACGGCGATGGCCGGCTGTATCTGGCTGCGATTTTGTCCATCTTAGTTCCGGCTGCGGTGACTGGCGAGATGTATGTGACGAGACTTGGGGAGATTGAAGACTCCTATGAAGAGCTCTTTTATCGCCACAGTAGACAAAAATTCCAGAAGTGATCCAAGGCGCGGTCAATTGCGGACGTCAAGTCAGGTTGTCGAGGTTCTGCCGATGGTGCGTGGGTTGGACAGTTGCAACGGTGGCTGCGAGGACGATGGAAGGCCGTTGGAGGTCAGGCAGCTTCGGCATCGCGCGTCACCAGCTCTGGTGGGAGCTCCCTGGTGGCGTTCAATCGGGCCAATCAGAAACGCTGAACGGCCCCATATCACGCAGATGCTTAGTCATGCTGTTTCTATGTACATACTTCGGACAGCGTTCGGCCGCATCGTCGCAAGTCGAAGGGAAGCCATCATGGTTTTTCTGTCCGGCAACTTGCAAGCACGATGAGCAACATTGAAACGCCTCGATTTCATAGTGAGCCAAGCCTGTTTGCCCGTCCTAGACCGCAGGTAGGAACAAATGAAACAAGTACCTCATATTCATAATAAATTAAGCCTGTTTAGCAAGCAATACGGAGTACAAAATCTGCTAATACGTGTCCCTGCCTTGCCCCTATCTTGCCCCCATCTACCCAAGAGCATAATTGGGTAAATCGAACCCCTTTCCGTTTCTCCTTGCCTTTCACTGCAGGACTCCACGACGCTTCCAAGCACATAGCCTCGAATAGTGGGAGAAAAACGGTATCCAGAATGTGGTGAAAACGACAAACAAGAACGATTCAAAAAAAGAAAAAGCCAGACAAACACCAAACCTTGCCGCCGTGCATACCAAAAACGATACCAGTCATGAGAAGGAAAAAAAGAATCATCAAGTTAAAAAAAAAAAAAAAAAAAAAAGGACACAAAAATCATGCTCCAGCGGCACGACCTCTCAAAAACCAAACCATCTCAAGAAATCCATCTCCAACTTCCAACACACAAAGTCCTCTCAAAAAGCAACCCAGAACACAACAGTCCCCCCCTAAGGGTTCCCCCCTGCATCCCGACTCGCCCTCGACTCCCTCTTATTCGACGACAAAAACCCCCTCTTCAGATGCGAATGCGATTTCGGCGTATCAGGCGCATCCCCCTCCGCCGCCTGAAACGTACTCCTCACCAGCACAGTCCCCTCGCCCACACCGAGTTCCTTTGCGGCCCCCGACCCAGAATCATCAACAAAGTAGATATGCTCGCCGAGTTCATCGCTGCTTCCTAGGAAGTGGTCCCCCTTGGCCTCGATCTTGAGCTGCGTGTCCGGGCTGCAGGAGATTTTAAAGGTCTCGTCAAAAGTCCATTGACTGCTCGAGGACTTGAAGTGCTTCGTCTTGCCGAGGACTTTTTCCTTGGGCGACAGCTGGGAGATGACGATGAAGAGGTCCGTGGAGGGGGGGAAGCCGGATGCGCCTACGATGGTGACTGTGGCGGTGCCCTTGGGGGCGGATCCCCCGGGGGCGGTGCTGTGGATGGAAGAGGCGGCGATGCTTTTCGTGCGAGAGTGGCCGAGGCCTGCGTGTGGAGAAGACTGGGAAGGTGTGTTTTGGGAAGAGAACTCGGGGGATTCGGATAGGCCAGTGGCTTTTCGGAGACCGAATTCGGGGCCGGGAGCACCAGCACCGCCGTCGCTGCCTGTGGTGACCAGGGTGGGAACGTCGGGGATATCGGAGAGGCTTCCGTTGTTGTCTCGCTCTTTTTTGCTTCCCAGGATGCCGCGCTTTAGGAAGGATGCGCCTCGGCCGACGCCGTGGCCTACGGCGCCGGCGACGGCCACGCCACCCTTGATGGGAACACCAGCAACGCCGGTCACGATTCTGGTAGGTGCGCCTAGACCTGAGAAGGTCGAGGTCCCGTGAATGCTTCTGGTGACGTAGTCGGGTCGGAAGAGGAGACGCAGACGAATGCTGCCGGACTTGCCGTCGAGCATGTACGTAGACTCACTGGCCTTGAACGGCTCAACGATATCCAAGTTGATAGTTGCGGCGCCGAGGAAATCCGGCTTATCTGCAAAGTCGTAGTCGTACACATTGACATTGAATTTGGCAGCCGTCCGCGAGGGCACAGAAACCTCAAAGAATTCGTTCCATGTGGGATTGAGTGTCTTCTTGATTACTTTGGTCTTATACACCTCTTGGCCATTGAGTTCGAATTTGCAATATGGATCGCTCTTTCCGTTTCGATCGGCTGACGGGAGCTCAATGCCATTCAAGACATCCACGCGCAAGTTACCCATGTTGTTGATACTCTCGCTGGGGTCCAGGCTCATCTTGATGGGGATGTACTTGAGGCTGACCTTGACCCAGCCGCCTTTGCCTTCGTCCGTTTTGAGTTTGAGAATCGTAGGGTTGTTCTGTATGGTGTTAGCAAACGACGAAAATTCGTATCATTCGTCACATCTGTCAACACGCCATCTAGTTGACTTACCAAGCATTGCTTTAGTGTTTCCATGGTGTTTCCAGTGAGTTGCGCCAGGGTCTGTTCCTTTTCATCACCCTTCTTGCGAGCCTTAAGTGTGAGTCGAGAAAAGTCGAGCTCGCGGATAACACAATCTCCAATCTCATCAAACTTGTGCGCCTTGTTCGGGGCCGTGGACGAAACGTAGGAAGCGTAGGCCATGTCGTCCACAAAAATCTCAAGTCTGCTGTGGCTTTCCGGCAGCTCGGCTTCCAAAAGGCGGAAGATGAGCAGACCACTCTCGTATTTGAGGAGCTGCTCCGGACTCAGTCTGATTTTGGGGGGACCCTTGTTGTCGACCGATGAGCGGCTCTCGTCAGAGTCTGCGACGTCTCCTCCGCTGAGTTTGTTCCCGTTGCTCGACCGGGTGGTCTCAACACTTCCTCTCAACTTGCCAGGCTGCGACACTCGATCTACGGAGGGTCGTGGTGTTTCATCAGCCTTCTCAGCTTGTTCAACATTGGCGGCCTGTTTTGCCTTCTCAGCTTCCTCCTGGGCTTCCTCCTCAGGATCAGCCACATTGAGGCAAGGATAGAAAGCAGCGGTATAAAACAGAGTTCCTTTGACAATGCCTTTGCCGTGCATCCGCAAGCCTTCGGACCGGAGGGTCTTCTCGTCGTGTACAAGGTATTCGCCCGAGTCGTCTTGATGGATATAATCACCCGCGAATAGCTCGACCAAACCGAGACTGCGATCCCGGCCCACCTTTTCAGCGTCCATGACTTCAAGCGAGAGCCGGTCGCGAGAGGAGTGGACGGGGACGTAGAGGACTTCGTCCCATTCGGGGTTCAAGTCGTTTTTGAATGTCACCGTTCGAGCCTTGTCGATTCCAGAGAGCAACACACGGACGTAGGGATCAGACTTGCCGAATGATTCAAAGTTGCGCAAATCAGTGGCCTTTTGGAAGTGAAGCCGCATGACACCAATGGGCGTGGAGTAGCCCCCCGTGCCGACGACGCCAGAAATGGCCACAGGGCGCCATTGAGCCATCATCTTCACGCGACCAGTATGCGCGCCAGAGAGTTGGTACCATTCTTTGCCTTGTGCCATGCAGTCCAGCATCTCGTCGAGTTTGATCTGATACTTTCCCAGGTCAGGATCACTAATCAGGCCACGATCATCCTTGACTGTAACGCCCAGCTTCGCCTTTCGCCTATCCGTGATGAGAATTTCCTGAGAGCCGTTATCCCAGATGGGATTGTTGGTACGCTTGAGGATCTTGGTTCGATGGACCTGCTTGCCGTTGAGAAACATGACTGCATAGGGATTAAGCAGACCGACCAAGCTCTTGGTGCCGTCCAAGTCTTTAGCCTGCTCGACAGTGAAACGGAGAATACCCTGGTTCGAGTCTGGTGGAGGCTCGACTTTTCCATCAGGTAGTGTCTGGCTCTCGAGCACGGGAAAGAATCGCAGATCGCAGGATACGACGCCACGGGCCTTGCCATCTCCAATGACCTCCAGGCGCTCATTCTCGCGCACGTGGAGTTCTTCAAGGTCTTCCAAGCGGAAAGTCGCCACGCCCAATTCCTTAGATTTTCGGAACTCGTTCTTGTCGAATACTTGAATGTCGAGCGTGTCGCTAAAGGATGTAACAATAAGATAGTGTGTCTCGTTCCATCGCGGGTTCGCATTATCATCAATAGTCTTGGTTCGGGCCAGCTCCTGGCGGCGACTGAAGCTGATGGAAGCATAGGGATCGAGACTTCCCTTGAAGTTGTCCGAGTTCTTGAGCCCCTGTGCTCCGTGCAAGGTCAGCGCCAAGACACCAACCGCCTGATCGACAGGAGTGCCGGCCAGCATCTTGGCGATTTCGATGGGGAAGACATTTGGCGCGTACATCATCGGGGCCAGATTGCCGTGAATTTGCTCCAGGATGAAGCTTTCGAGACCGGGGATGAAGTTGATGTCGAAGCCAAAGTTGTCGCCTCCCAAGGGCTTGCAGACATAATCGATAGTGGGCCGTTCGAGGAAACACATTTCAATCTTCTCGACGTGGGGGAATGGAATCTGCAGCTTAATCTTCAACCTCATGATGCCAGAGAAGGACATATCCTCCACGATTATGTCGAGCCCCTTGCTAATCATTGCTTTTCCGATGCGAATTTCGAGAACGACCTTGGGATTGATCTTGTTCTTCACTTGTCGCGATGTCAGGTCCGCCGTGTCATTGGGAGTGAAGCTAAACTTCCAGTCCATGATGACGATGTCGTCTTCTGTTTTCGGGTACGTCTTGACATGCTCCATGCGGGGAGGCTTGGAGCCCAGCGTGAACGTCTTAAGCTTCAAGCTGTCAAGAAAGGCAGGTGTAGCAGAGCTGAGCACCTGATCGACAGAGTTGATGATGGTCTGGGCAAGGACAGGTTGGTAGATGGGCCAGAATTTGACCAGGAAGGAGTTGATCCATTCCAGCGATTCATTGTCGGTTTCAAGCCTCTTCAGGCCAAGTTCTCGAGTTATATCGTCACGAAAGTTGCGCCGCACGCGACGTAGAGAGGTTCGATAATACGTGCCGCACACAGCCATGATGATCATGACCCAAGACAGACCCCCGCCAAAAACGGCGACAAGCCATGACGAGAGGCAAGCAAAAGCGATCAAAGCGGTGTTGTGGTACCAGTCTATCAGAAACAAAACATTAGCAAGTGACAATCAGCGTTTCGGGCCTGGCCATGCCAAGGACCGGAGAAGTTCGTTCATCTTAGAGACTTGCTGCAACCTACCTCCGTAGAGCGTATCCGGCAATCGACCCTCGATCCAAGTCGCATGGTCGAGAAGGCTTTCTGATTCCATCGTATCGTCGCCCCAGCCAAACTGAGGAGCCCACCCAGTACGCGAGTATGGAGCTTCCGTGTCACCAGGGTCCATGCCCGTGACGTCCTTACTACCATCGGCAGTCTGGGCGGGATCGAGAACACCAGCTTTGCTAGGCTCGGGGAGCTCCTCGTCAGGCCCGGTGCCATCGTCAACGTCGGTAATTATGGCAGCGCCTTTTTCACGCCTGCTTCGTTGGAGCTCGGGGGGGATAGCCTATCAGTCGCAAGACGATGAAAGCGCTTTTGGTCAGTTGCCATTGTTCTTGAGGGGACATGAGAGTGCGAGGACGGATTCCCGTCGATAGACTTTATTGGAGTCCGGTGAGGGCGACTGGAGAGTCGAGGCAAACTTACAGCTTGAGCTTGAGCGCGCTTCTCTTCGGGAGAAGCATCAGGATCGAACTTGAAAGCAGGTATCCCAGCGTTCTTGGACTGCTCTACCATCTGTTGCTGGGCGTCCTCGGCAGTGACGGAGCTCTCGGGGTTTTGGGCTGCCTCAATGGCGCCCTGCTGCTTAAGCTCCTGAGCTTCAGACGCCGGAACGGACGCCGACGCAGACATTGTCGCGAGCTACAGGCGCAGAGCCGAACAATGTGAGAAAGGCTTCTAGAGGCCAAAGCCTTAAGGGCGCACGCAGCTGGGGAGATTTAGCTCGTCGTACGGAAGAAAGTCATTCAGAAGCGCGCGCGCGTCGGGCACTGGTATGTAATATGTATGTAGCAACGTAACGGGAAGCGCGGCGAGTGAATAAATAAAGCTGCCCTGCACACAAGGAGCTGAATGATTAAGGACAGTCGGATGACGTGGGTCGTCGTCGTCGTCGTGCCAGGTGCAATAACAATGAATGATGTTCCTGGTGCGACTCTGGCTTATCTGAGCTGGGATCTGGACAATGCGAAGTGCCGCACCCTTGCGTCGGACTCTGCCAATCACGAGGCTCAGAAATCGAATTGACTTCTCAAAGACGATGGACGACAAAGATGGGGAATGATAGCCTTGCTCGTTATTACTTTTAATTTACGGCTAACAAGCCTACAACTTACAATAGCAAGACCAAAAGAGTCAAAGACAAAGCCAAGTGGCCGAGCCAGCTGGGCTTATTGCGATGGAGGAGCTGCGTGGAGCTTCGAGGATGCACGCCAGATTCCGACCCCTGCGCTTGGGGAGGCTGGGTCACCTGGGTGCGGGTGCAAGTTAACAAGTTATGTACCTATGTATGTACATAATTATTTTAAGTGTGGCTAAGCCAGCCACTTCGCCAGCCTCCCGGAAGTTGGAAGCGCCATCCGCTGAGAACAGCCGTCCACGTACGTACAGTACTGTAGTCTGTATGTACCTATAACCAAAAACTTCACCACGAACTTCGTACGCTCTACAGTCTACATACATCTATGTACCTAGGTATACTCAGTCTTATAGAGTACATGCCTCTACAGAGAATCTCCCGCTTTCGGCCTCAAGTTTCATCACAGTCACTTCGTCTTGCAACACCGCGCACCAAAACCGTAAGGGTGTGATCCACGAGCGGCTGCACAAGTGTACAGAGCCTGAAAAGCCAGCTTAATTGCATATTTTGGACATTTCGTTTGCAGGCTCGCTTACAAAGATATGGAAATTCGGCACGAATGCATAGATCCACCGTGTGCAGAGCGCATGAAGTACCACGCTAGCCGGTCTCGCGTAGATGCCTGCAATAGGAAATAATGCCCAGTTTGCAGAGAATTTCGCCATTTTCCTGTGCCAAAAATGAAGGGAGCAAATACCTCCCTTCACTTTTGGCACAGCACAATTTGACAGAGTCGGCAGAGAGGCAAGCACCAAAACTTTTAGCACAGCGCCCACCATAGCGCCCGCCACAGCGCCCACCATGACAACCTTTCAGGGCTTGTTTCGTCAGGGACCGGATATCCCAGATCTTTTACGATTCGTGGTCGATGAAGATGACGACGACGATGATCTTCGCCGCGCAGTATCGGTTCTTTGGTCCTACAGTGCACTTGGATCAGCGAAAAGGATGCTCTTTCGACCTTATTATCAACGCCTTCAAGAGTGCAGCACTGTTGCGACGCAGTTGCAGCGCAGGTCAGCGAATTTTAGCACTTGCGGGTGGGTGTTGGCCGCAGAATTGAGGCGCTGGAACGAGGGGAAGCACTGTGGAGGCACTGGCGCTTCCACAGCACTGTTGCAGCGCAGTTACAGCGAGTTCTAGCAACCGCGGGGGGTGTTGATCGCTATTGAGGCGCTGGGACGGCGGGAAGCACTGTGGACGAACAGAAGGCGGTGAAAAATAACCACTTGATTCGTGCACGGACGGTACAAAGTGGTCGCCCCACAGTGACCCCACATGCAACTCGTACCGTCTTGGACTCTGTAAACTTGTGCAGCCGCTCGTGGATCACACCCATAACCACCCGTTCCGCCCAAAAGGTCAAGTGACCAAGTTGCACGTCTGCAGCTTGATCAAGGTTATAGTGCATTGCCACCCCTGACGGTACAGGTCGTGACAGAGCCAATGGCATCGCTTTCAGAAATTTGTTGGAGCAAGGTTTATCACATCCACCGGCTCAAATGAATTTAGGTACTGAGTAAATACGATACCTGGTACTCCGTCCGGAGTACAGCCAGGTTAAATTATGGGGTACAAATTATGGATCGCTGTACCTGGCGCCGGTTGAATCGTACCTGGCGCGCAGTTTGTCTCTTTTTTTCGAACGGCCTCAATGGCATCGTACATCATCAATCGTCGCGCAGCCTAGCTCAGGTCTGAAAGCATTCGTAAAACTGTCTACCGAATTACCTTTTGCTACATACCTCATTTCGTGCTAGTCCCAGATCCGCATCAAGGTCTTCACATTGCGTTCGCCACAAACCGGCCCTCCGAATTCGTTGCATTGCCCCCGGCCGAGCTATTTTGCGAGCGATCATCCTCACCCATGTAAACTAACTCAACTACGAGAGCCTCGCCAGAATCGTTTCTCACATTGGTGCCCTCCTGGCCGACTTTCTCGTCGCAATATTCAAACTGGCTGCCCTGGAGTCCAAAGTCTTCGGCCGAGCTCCTGAAGCTGTGACCGGAATGGTCCAGCCGAGCACTGAGCTGGGGGAGGAATATGAGTACAACATGCCACTCCATCGCTCGCAAACCGATGCATGCCAGCTCACGCGACCTATCATATCCTCTAGTTACGAGTCCCTCCCCCCAAATTTTTCTTTGCTTCAGAATATGGCCGCTGGAGCCTTCGCAGGCATCGCGGTACGTCAAACTATTCTGAGCATAATTTGGCCCGAAATTTGCGATCAGTTGGCCCTGGCGTTATAAAAGTATCATTTCTAATTTGCCCCGGCCAGGAACATACTGTCATGTATCCTATTGATGCGATCAAGGTATAATTACTTCTGTCGAAGCTTGTGAAGATCGTTATTTGAGGCCCTCAACTCTTCACATGTACTGTGATATCTCTCTGCTGATCAAGTGCTTTTAGACGCGAATGCAGGTTCTGAGCTCTCCCTCCTCCATCACAGCTCAGTCGGGTGTGCTGCGCAGTACCTACCAAATGGCGTCCAAGGAAGGATTCTTCAGCCTCTGGCGCGGAATGTCTAGTGTTATTGTCGGGGCCGGTAAGACAATGATTGGCGTATTTGTACTCATATAGGATGTAGGTTAAGTCTTGTCTCTAGGACCTGCACACGCTGTATATTTTGCAACATATGAGGCCGTCAAACATGCTATGGGAGGGAATCGGGCTGGAGTTCACCATCCCCTCGCTGCGGGTGAGCACAGCATCAACAGCACAAGTCGTCGTTTTCCCCAATACTAACAGAAGGATCTAACATCCATCCTCGACAGCTACTAGTGGAGCTGCCGCCACCATTGCTAGCGATGCTTTCATGAATCCATTTGACGGTACGTCGTGCGTGTTGTCTTTCGTATGGTCATATGAAATATGCAAGAGCTACTGACATACTGCTCCGTAGTTATCAAACAAAGAATGCAAATACAGCATTCGAGCAAAATGTACAAATCTATGGTCGATTGTGCAAAGTTCGTATATAACAATGAAGGCATAGGCGCTTTCTACATATCGTACCCGACTACCTTATCTATGACTGTGCCGTTCACCGCTTTGCAATTTCTTGCGTACGAGTCGATCTCAACGGCGATGAATCCGGAGAAAAATTATGATCCCTTGGCGCACTGCGTGGCGGGAGCCATCGCAGGAGGATTTGCGGCTGGACTGACCACACCCATGGATGTTATCAAAACGATCTTACAAACTCGTGGCACATCATCGGATCCCCAAGTCCGTAATGTGAACGGTTTTCTTGGTGGTTGCCAGTTGCTTTACTCTAGGGAAGGCTTGAAAGGATTCTTCAAAGGTGTGCGCCCCAGAATAGTGACGACTATGCCTAGCACCGCCATCTGCTGGTCAGCGTATGAATTTTCCAAGTATGAGTCTACTTCGCATCGATATTAATTGGACAGCTTTTCCGGATCCTCCACTAACGACGGCGCAGGGCATATTTTATTAAACGTAATGATTCGTCATAAGAAGCGATACGAAACTTAATTGCGGCTGCTTGCTAGATGCTGGACGATGAACAGCTTTGCAGAACGCCGAAGTCTCGTGGTAAGTAGGGACAAGAGCGTCGAATGTCAAGTTGAGCTATCTCTACTGTGTCAGTCGACTTCAATTTTCTCCAGCGCATGTTTCTTTCGAGGAAACCGCAACGTATTGTTCCGATCGGTGGTTCATGTTGCTGTCTGAATATCTTTGCATCAAACGTTCCACACTGTGGCTGCCATAGTAAAGTGTAAGAGGTAGATATCGGGTGTTGCGAGTGTTGCTGAGGTGGAATATTACATTATGTCCAACAGCAAAATGTCATTTCAGGCTCATTTTAGAGACGTGGTGTTGCGTGGAAATGATAGCTGAAATCTTCCAATTATGTTAGAGGCATGAGAACAGTGGCAAAGGCATGTAATGCATTACGAGTGACGAAGCATGGATGCATACCTCGTATAGGAGGAGCAAAGCATGTAATGCATACGTATCTGAGTGGCGAGACATGTCATGTGCGCAGAAGCACATGCACGCGGAAAGGATATCTAGCGATGGCCGCTCACATAGTTTGGTGAGAGGCCAGAGATCGAAACCGTCACCATCAGACCCCTAGCTTGTAGTCCAATACTATCTGGCAGACTTTTGAGCATACCTTCTTCACTCCGTGCAGACCCTTTACACCCTGACACTGGACAAGACTATCCTTCGCAGTTTGCTTGAAAGGTGGGAAGTTCTGCCTCTTGGGAAGTTCCGCCTCTTCCACGACAATGTGGTATCTTCCTAGTTGAACTCGTAGTTGGACTTGTGAGCATAGGGCCACATGTACATCACGATTCACTCGCCCCTGCGACAATAGCGCGGGTGGATGATCAACCGTCCCCCGAAGGTTTAAACAATGCTCTACCAAGGGATCAGGCAATTATGGGAGGCCAGCTTGGGGCTAATTGAGTACAGGTTTCAGTATCTTGTGTGGAATTGACTCAAAATCCAAACGGGCCGCCTCCACCCGGAAAATGAAATTTGAAATTGGCACCACGTCCGCCCTCCTGGTGATACATGAAGGGTTGCCCGCCCCCGAAGGGACTTCCTTGGAAGGAGCTGCTTCGATCCTGAGAGTTCGGATCATCTCCCTGATCAAAGCGGGCACGTAGTTCTGGATCGCTAAGAACTTCATATGCCTCATTAATCGCGGCCATCTTCTTCTCTGCCGCTTCTTTGCTAATCCCCTTCTTAGCAGTCTTGTCCGGATGATTCTGTTTCGATGCTTTTCGATACGCTGCCTTTATCTGTCTCTCATCGGCATCACTAGCCACTCCGAGTACCTTATAGTAGTCCCTCGTCTGACTGCGCCTGAAACCCGCCCGTGCCTTATGTAGAAGGGTGTTGACTTTTTCTCTTTTGTCAGGCCAAAGATCTGCTGCCCTCTCGAGCGTTCGAATTGCCATCTCGAACTCTTCACGCCTGAGGAGGGATTTGCCTTCGTGTAAGAGACCCCAAATGGATTCACCATCTGCCTGAAGTGCTTCTTGACAATATTTGGACGCATCTTTGTGATTAGACTAATGGAAGGTCAGACCGCGGACGTGTCGCCAAGAATTGGAGAGTTGGCAGATTTTGACAGAGCGAGAGAAATAAAAAAAGAAGGGATGGGGAAAGCGGCACGTGGGGGCTATACACATACCTCAAAGTAGGCATGGCACACCATTTCTACCACTTTCTCATATAGTTTTGTTCTAGCATTGGCTGGTATCTTTCCTTCGCGTTTCAAGTCATCGATCTCCATGCGGATATGAGGCAGTAGGCCGCTCTCTTCGGCAGTGCCCACCAATAAGCGCCCTGCCGTAGTCATCTGGCCTCGATCGATCTGACCCTCGACTTTTTCGATAGCTTTTTGCAGGCGCTTCTCTTGCTTGTGCAAAGTCTGGCAAACCTTTGAATCGGGATCTGAATGCAAGCATTTCCTGATTTGGGCCAAGCCACCAACGAAGTCTGCAAGACCATAAAAGGTGGTCGCTGAAATCAGAACGTGCGGATCAGTGTTACCAGGTCGAAACTGGATAACATGATGCAGATCGCTCATCGCCTCCTCGATCTCGCCACGTTCAAAGCGGCAGCGAGATCGAAGCTCACGCAAACTTGAAGCCCGGAATGCAATCAGGATGGCCTTACTAGCATGATCTATACATTCGTCCCATGTTTTAGCCCTCTCTGCTGCTACAGCTAGCTCAGCAGCATCTCGGGCCGCGTCGAGACTCTCTACGTCTGACGAATTTTCTTCTTTCTGTGCTAGCATATACTCTGCACGTGCACCTTCCCAATCAGCAACCTGCGATTTTATCTTCGCTAGTTGAAAATGAGCCCCTTGGAAACTAGGCCGCAGTTTTAAAACTTCTTCAAAGTCAGCGCTTGCCTGAACTGAGCGCCCAAGGGACAGATATGTCGTGGCTCGCTTAAAAATCGTAAGATAATTGGACGGATCTTTCGCGACCGCGGCATCAAAGTAACCAAGAGCCTCGGTCGTTTCGCCTTTAGCAAGATGTGTTTGCGCTGACATTAATAAGGCAGATACTGGAAGGTCTGCAGGAACCTCTAAAGCGAGGACGAAGGTGGCGGATGCTAGCAGGCTTGCTGTGATAGCAAAGTTAGATAGGCGGAGTCGCATGTTCACAGCCTACAGGATAGTCGGAAAAGGTGGTGTCTTTTAATGAATAGAAATAGCATCGACAGCCTTTTGATACCCGAAGGCAGGGAGATTGAGCATCGATGAATGTATGTAACAATCTGCTCATCAATGGCCACGTTTGAAGCTGGATGTTCGAGACGGTAAATGGATAATCCGAATCAATGCGACATACAGAATGTTCTGACTTATGTGATAAATTCTTTGCGTCGAAGTCGATTTGAAGTGGCGAGAGATAGGGATCTATGACAGAGTCCATACTCCGTTTGAGAAAAGAAAGTGGGCTGGCAGCAAGGTGTCCTTTGTTGGGCCCAGAGGCGAGGTCCGTCCACGATCTGGACGAAACTTGCATAACTCGCCCGCTAACCGGAGATGGTAAAGATCTTCAGCATATTTTGCACAAAAAAGCACGGTCCATGTGCCCCCCTGCTCGCCATGTACCGCGCTACTTCACACTAGACAGGGATAAAGTCAGGGGTATTCATTGGTCAAACAGCAAAAACTCGATCCACTCCTCGTCCACGATCTGCGCTCGTCCACGCGGTGGGGCTTTTTGTTGTAACTTAAAATGGGAAGTCCGGAGGGAGTCTAACTAGGTACCTGGTATTCGGCGATGTACCCACCCGACGATGTAGATCCACAAAAATGGGTACTATGATACGTCGACGCCCCTATGGCCACACCCAAGCTGCCACCGGTTGGTCCAACATACGATAGGTAAAAAAATTTCTTCCTCTCAACCGTCAACGTCAACATC
>SRQH01000694.1:0-13576 GCA_018360345.1 Claviceps sp. LM84 group G4
CCCCCCCCCCAAGAGCACCAACGCTTCGACCGTGATCCTGTCTGTGGAGATTTTTGACTTCATATGTATCTCCCTTTCTTTTCTTTTCCTTTCTTTTCTTTTCTTTTTCCCCTTCCTTTCCTTTCCTTTGAATCATAACCTGATACGAAAGAACCAGACACACGCGCCGTACGAGAGCGGCCCTAATGACTCCTACCTCTGCCACCGGACCGCCCAAGCATGGGACATCGCCAAACATATCCGCAGCGCCACCGAAAAAGGCAACCTCGTCGTCGCCATGGGAGACTTCAACATGATCCCCCTCTCGCTCCCCCACCGCATCATCACCTCCCTGTCCCCCATCCGCGACACATGGCGCGTCCTCCACCCTGATAGCTCCATCGGCGCCGCAAACCAACCCCAGGAACAGGCACGCAATCGCCCCGTGCCCACCGCCCAGTTCAACCTCACCGTCAACGGAGCCGCCAGCGACACCGTCTACAACACCTGGCGATGGTCCAAGCAGAACCAGATGAAGCTCAAGACGCATCCTTGCCCCGTGGATCCCAACGCCGAGGACCCTCACGGCAAGCGCATCGACTACATCTTCGCTTCCACGGGGGACGTCTCCTCCGGTTCCGGCTCCGGCTGGGTCGTCCAATCCGCCGCCGTCGAAATGACGGGTCGACACCCTGAACTAAACTGCTCTCTGTCAGATCACTTTGGCGTGCGGGTCACGCTTCAGCGGCACGCACTCCCCTCTTCCACCTCCTCGAGTGAGCCTACAGCATTCGACAGGCAATTACGGTACAACCAGATGCATACCAGCACGCTCACTTTAGCGGATTATGATGAAATGCTAGCCATGACGCACAAGTACATGGCTCGCGAGAAGAGCCAGCGATACTGGCGAGGTGTGCGCTTTTATGTCGCAGTCTTTCTATGGCTCGGTTGTCTGGTTGCTGTCTGGTTCAGTCCTCACAACGCTGTGTCGTTTCTGCTCATGTTGCTGGCGAGTGTCGGCCTTACCGCTGGCGTAATAGACGGACTACTTGCTTTGCTCTTCTTCTCGAGAGAAATTCGTGGGCTCAAGGAATTCCAGTGGGAGATTGAGAACGCCAGGGCGGCGGCCACGCTTTCAAAAAGGAAGTCTTGATGTGATGGAGCTCGAACAACTTGCAACAGCGTACATCACCTACATAGAACTACTCCTCACCAAGAAAACAACGTATCGAGTACCTTGTAGAATAGTCATATTAATAATCCTATTGTAAAACTAGCCGCCCTTGTACCGGTTTGCTGGGTGTTTGTTTTTGTCTTTCTTATCTGTAATGTACCTCATTGGCTGCTCATCTGCCATCTCCAATGATTGATTCAACTCCATAATCGAACACATGCATCCTTCTTCCAGTTGCCAGTCTGCCAGTCTGCCAGTCAGACTTGTTTGCTCAAAGCTGAGCTGGCTTCTCGCTGAATCACACTTGGGGCGAGGTAGCCTCCCGGACGCATCCGTCGCCAAGTATACCCTGTAAAGGCCGTTCTCTTCCGGACACCCATGGCAACCGCTTTCGTCCTCGAGTCTCGCAGCAGTATGTCTCTCGGTCGCTTTCGCTCTTTCTTCTTGTACATGCGGACAAACGTCTTGAGCGTCTTTCGTTCTCCCGGAGTTATGTCAAAAGTTCTGTCAATTCTTTGGTCCGCGCTTCGCAGCCTCGCCGAATCGTAAGGCGTCGCGAGTAGCTCGATGGCCAGATTCTGTACAACTGGCCTACATTCTCGAAGGATCCAACGTATATCTTCTGGCTTCGGATCCGCTGCTTCAGAGTCGTCTGAGGAAACCATGGCTTCCGAGAATGGGTCAGACTCATCAAAATAATGTGTATCATCAAGGCTGGTGATGTTTGGGATGAAAGGGGGGCTGATGACGTGTATGCGATCCCAGGGGAAGTCCTTGAACCAACGATGGGCTTTGATATCTTCGGCATCGTCCGGGAACACGTGCCCCTCGAAAATATCCGCGTATCTTCTGTCGTAGACCGGACGGCGATCCTTCAAGCGGTATCGCCTGGAACACAGCCGAATATCCTTGTCCTGAATTAATCTGAAGATCAAATCTTTGCACTTGTCGCTTACCAGAGGTCGGTGGGGAAACGAAAATAGATCTTTGTGATTCTATGGTGATGTTCTTTTAGCATTTCTTACTTGCAATCAATCGGCTTTCTTGGAAACAGTGCTCACCAAAATGTTGTTCTTGGTCTGCTGTCGACCGTCGTCGGCAAAGAATGGCGTATGGCCGTACAGACATTCATACAGAATGATGCCGATGCTCTACCAGTCGCATCTTCCATCGTACTCTGAGCCTTTACACGCCTTTATGACCTCTGGTGCCATGTACTGACTCGTTCCGACGACTGAGTTGGCAGACATACGATTGCCACATCTGTTCCTCTATCCCAGTAGACTAGGCAAATCGTGCTCACTGTCCGCACTCTCCATTTCATGTCGACTCAGAGCCTTTTTCATGGCCTGTAGCCAAGGAAATTGCGAACTAATTTTTGCGCCTTCCTTCTGATCTTGTTCATCTCCATCTACGCGTACGCCGAGTTTCCCAAGTAGAGAATATCGCTGACATTTGAAGTAAGCTATGTCGTGGGACCAGTTGCCGTCAAATGCTAGGCCGAAGTCTGATATTTTCAAGTGTCCAGAGGCCGACACGAGAAAATTGTCAGGCTTGATATCCCTATGGATGAATTTCAAGCGATGGACCTCTTCGACGGCCAAGATCATCTCGGCGATATAAAAGCGAGCGACTGATTCATGTAGAATGTTCTCTCGAATCAGGAGGCCGAGGAAATCCCCACCTGGCATGTACTCCATGACCAGATATAAACTTGTCAAGTCTTGGAAGCTGGCCACCAGGGGAACAACCCTGAACACGAATGTCAGTCAGCTTTGCAATGAGTTCGGGTAAGCTCGCAATTTGATTTACGAAATGTCTTGTATTTCTCACCAGTTGGAGCCTTCAGACGCCACCAGAAAATCTCTCTCAGCCCGTAGATGCCCTTCTTGACAACTGCGAATCATGTCCGATTTGCGTATCACCTTCATCGCAAAGACCTGTCGGGGGAATGCATGCGACTTGTCAGCCTTCTCGCGTACCAATTTGACAACGCCAAAGCTTCCACGTCCAAGAATCTTAAGTGATTCATAGCTCTCAGCGTGTGAGTGCTTCCCTTGCATCAGCGACATGAGAGACCTTGTTTTGATTGCACGAGCCTCTCTCAGATGACAAGTTTCTTGATAGTAGAACGATTGTCTTATTGCTTTCTTTTCCGCCACGTCCAAGTGTGGACTGTAGTAGAGCTGAGTCTCCAAGTATTGCAAACGAGCAGTGCGCGGACTGAGTTTGTTGAGACTATTATTGAAGCACGTCTCCAGGAAGACCTTGGCTGCCGCTGCTTTCTCAATAGTTTCAATCGTCGGCCGTGGTTGGTATAAACCTTCCACAATGGTTTGCAAATTGCCTCCCCCATCGGGACTTGACTTGGACCAGGGATGCCTACGACTGCGTCGTCGTCTCGAGGTCACTTTCGCGAGTGTAGTCTCCGAGTATCTCGAATCCAATGATGTCTTTCCAGTGGACTTGTTGCCAATGACAGATGATTTTTCCGTGCCTAGAGAAGAGATCGAACTGACAGCATCACCAAGCGGAAGGGACGGAGAACTGGGCAGGACTTGCAGCGAAGTTCGCCTTCGCAGCGAAGGAGCTCGAAGGACTACTGTGGCATTCGAAAACGTCCCAAAGTTGTCAAGTCCAAGTTTTCTTACGAGAGATTTTGGTGAGAGGCCTCTTTGCCCGCGTTTCAGAAGCGAGATGGGATTGATGGTTAGGTCCTGTCCTTCGGGATTGGCCAATGGAGTGCGTGTGCCATTTGCTTCATAGACAGCTGAGCCATCTGAGCCTAGTAGGTCGTCGAGTTCAGTCAAGTCAGCAAAGACCAGGAAGACATCATAGCTATTGGGCAGTGGAAGCCATAGAACGAACAATTGTATTGAGTTCGTTTGAGGGCACGAATAGCGCCGCGTATCTCGGAAAGAACCTTGACGCTACCGGGCCGAGGCCTGCTTGTGCCAGACGCAGCCTGTTCGTCTTCTCGCCTTTCTTCTATCGGCGTCTGAGCAGCGGCAGGCTTTTTGGTAACCGGATCCAACAGGGGACAGCTGCTTCGCTTGTCGAGAAGTTTGGGGGCCATGGTTCTTCTAACAGAGTTCCCCCCCCAAAAAAAATTCACTGCTCGATAATCCGAATGCGTCTGGCCCAGCTCACCTCGCAGAAATCAATGACGTTAAAGAATGTTGTAAGAGCATCCGCAAGGTACCATAAAGGCATGAGCTGGATGCCAGCGGCCCTTCTTTGGGGCGAGTGTTGATAAAGACTGCCTGTCAGAGCCGAAGCATGACAATGATGATGATGATGTCGACTGTTGGGATGAGAAGTGTAAAAGCAACGCACATTCAGATTCGGGGAATGATCTTAGCTCTTACCTGCGTCGGGCGACAAGAGATTGTCAGCAGCGCGCCAGGCTGCAACTTCATGTTGATCCATGCTTATTTATGACAGTCTACCTACCTACCTAGGTAGGTAGTCTGTAGGTAGTCTGCTCTTGCGTGGAATCTACTTCCAGAACGTACCTTTGTTCGCTCTTGCCGCCTCGGCCGACAATGCATTAATCTTTTCAATGGCATGTGATCTCACTCCAAGGAAAACACGACCTCTTGTGTTGAAATATGATTTTCATTACACGCCCAAGTTCCTATAAATGAGCCCTGCTTGGCCTTTCATCAACAGCAGTCTATCCTGAACACAGCACAACAACGGCACGACGACGGCTATAAACGTCGTCATGCGCGAATGCGGTCCTCGTCCTGATCTTGTCAATTTTTCAAAGAGTGCAATTTTCCGCCTCCCAGTTCTTCGCATGTCGCCAAATACAAGTATAAGAAGATGTTGGGTGCAAGGCTCCTCAGAGTTGCACCAAAATTCAGAACAAGTTCAGTAGCAGGGCAAACGCCGTTGCCCAAGGTCGTACCAGCCGTACCAGCCCTACATCAGAATGGCCGTCGGAGTTCCTTTTTGTAAACATCAAACACACAAGACATAAGAAAACAAAAAAAAGAAAGACATCCACAGCATCAATGCACGACGCTCCAACAGCTTACTTGATCTCGAGCAGCTTGATATCGAACGTCAACTGGCTGTTGGCGGGGATGCCAGGCATGCCGCGGGAGCCATATCCCAAGTGCGCAGGGATGATGAGACGTCTCTCACCACCAATAGCCATGCCGACAACACCAATGTCCCAGCCCTTGATGACCTGGCCCTTGCCGGCCTTGAAGGAGAAGGGCTTGCCCTTCTTGTTGGCTGTATACAGTGTTAGCATGTCGGACCGCAGAAATATCATCACGCCAAGAAGCAGGGAGATATCATCGCTTACCATCAAACTGTTGACCATTGGCCAGCTTTCCAATGTATCGAACACCCACAGTGTCACCGTTCTTCACAGTTCGACCTTTTCCAATAGTTCGGTCATCAATGGTAACTCCTTGAACGACCTTGACGCCCGTAGTAGCCTTGCCGTCGGCCTGCTTGCCAGCGCCCGAAGGACCCTGCTCGAGGTTCTTTGCGAATTGAACCTTCTTATCTTTCTTCGCATCCTCGGCAGAGATTGCTTCGCCCTTGTTGTTCTTGAGCTTTTTCTGCTGCTTCTTGGAGTCGGATGCCTGGGCAATCATTTCGTCAAGGCCCTCGGCGGCGCGCTTGTTCTTGCCCTTCTTGGTTTCAACCAACTTGGGAGCTTCTTCTTCATCAGAATCTATCTCAGTGACACGGGGCCCTGCAGCATCATCAAGGTCGTCGCTCTCATCGTCCTCACCGAGGTCGTAGTTCTCAGGATCAAAGTCATAATCCTCCTCGTCCTCCTCGCTGTCCATGTCATCGTCGTCCATAATGTAGTTTCCGGTCAGGTAGACGGTGTGAGTGCCACTGACGGTGAAGAAGACCTTCTCGCCGTGGTTGACGGTGATGTCGAGAGTTTGTTGGTAGTTCTACAAGTGCGTTAGTCAGTGCATTGTTTCGGCAGGGTACAAAGAGAGCACGTCTGCTTACTCTCTCAGTGTCGAGGGTGCAAACGACAAAGTTTTCGAGATCATCACCTTCGCTGCCCTCGTCGTCATCTTCATCATCTTCCTCCTCGGATTCTTCCTCTTCCTCGACCTCTTGGACGGCCTTGCCCTTGCCCTTGCTCTTGCCCGCGTCCTTCGCTTTGCCCTTTCCTTTGCCACTCTTGGCGCCATTGGGCTTAACATCCTCCATTTCCTCGTCCTCGTCCTGAGTGGCCTCCAGGAGAGCCTTGATGGCAGCAGCCTGCTTCTGCTTCTTTGCTTTGACGGGATCACTGGGGCCGCCATTGGACTCTTCGTCGGATTCATCCTCACCGTCAGAGCCTCCCAACATGGCCTTCAGGTACTCGTCGTCAACCTCATCATCCTCATCGTCATCAAGCTCTGGAAAGGAGCGCTTGACGAGACGAAGAGTAGAGCGAGGAATGGCAGGAACATCGCCGTTCTCGTCAGGCTCTGCAACCTCGGTGGGGTCTAAAGCAGCCATTGTGATACGGAACTAGAACAAGGCATGTTAGCGTTGGACGTAGCAATAGACTCGGGAAAGCTAATCAAAGTCGACTGCTTTGCACTTGGAATTGACGGGATGTTTCTCGATATAAAGAAAGAGATAGAAGAAGAAACACCATAGAGTGGAAGCCAGTTCAGGAACTTACAGACGCAGGGAAATCCATTGAGGCGGGTATCAGGACATCGCCGGGAGGGATCTCGAGGCCGTAAACGGGGCCCGGGACTGCAGACATTGTGGCTGGTGAATGCGAAATTTGTTGGTGAAAAGGGCGCGACTGTAATTAGATGAAAGCGCAAATAGGATGCCTTGTCAGTTCGCGGAAGAACAGTCAATGGCAAGAAGAAATGTGAGCGACGGATATCAAGGTGATGATGGGTGCCGGGGGAAAGAAAGAATGAAGATTGCTTGTTCCTGCACGGAGACTTTGCGAATTTTTTCTCACCCAAGCTTGGTTCGTTCTGGGCTCCACTTTGGGTAGATGTCCAATGGGATGGCGCGATAAAGAGCTTATCGTGGCAGATGGGACCCGCTGTGCTAAAAGCCGGACGGGTCTATCCACGGTACCATGTGGGTTTGCTCGGGTTTGGACGTGTGGCTGAGATGTATCATGAATTATGATGTATCATGTGGACTACTGTACCTAACTTATAACTGTGAACTTCCTTTTTATGTTTGTGAAATTCAAGATCTCTCATTGCGGCTTGTAACTACATATCTGTAAACGTTGCGGTCGCGTCTAAATCTCTGCGGTCCTTCTTCTTTCATCTCCCATCATCCACATCCTGACAAATTCCATCGGCTGCGGATGTTGTAACTTGTGCGCCAACCAGAGCCCAGACTGCCTCAAGTTACCTGGTAGCTCGCTCAAGTGTTCACCGAATTCGCAGACGACTCCTCGATAGACGAATCCTCTCTGCCTCCCGAACAACCAGGAACTGACATCGACACCCAGATTGCCGTCGACGCCCAACTCTTGGCGTCTATCGAGGAGTCGTCTGCGATTTCGGTGAACAGTTGAGCTACTACACGGTGCTCGTCGTTGGGGAAGCGCCAGGGCAGAGGTCGTCTTCTTCTTTGACGGTGCGGGTGGCGGTAGCCTCTCTCTCGGGCTCTTCGCTCAGCTCTCTGCTGGCTAAGCGGCTAAGCGGGCGGATGATCTAGTTGAAGCTCCCCAGTCCTTCTTCTTTGGCATTAGGGGCGACAACTGGTCGTTCGATCGTTCTGCACCCTAATTTTGGGTCGTGTGTAGCCGATGGAGTGTTGCACGATCGGGCTGGGATCGGGCGGAAGAGTGAGCAACCAGCGAGGAATTTTTGGATTTACTCTTGTGTCACGATCGGTCACAGCGGGCACAGGAGGCGGACGAGTGAAGCTGTCTTAAAGAAGAGAGTAGACTATCTTAGAGAGAAAAGGAAATAAGAGCAGCACCAAATCTGCAGCCGTCACGTGACATGGCTGAAGGGCGCTGGTGGCAGCGGTCCTCACACGCACCATCGTCCATCTTTGTCCTGCCCTTCCGTGTCCTGAGTCCTGACTCCTGACTCCTAGCCTCTAGGTACCTAGTTCGATATGCTGAATTCCCACAACGCCATAAAACAGGATGCCGTTGATGTAGATACATACTATATATTCAATCAACAGATCGCAACGTTTCACTTTCGGCAGCTACCTTAGGTACATACGGAGTATATAAGTGGACGGTTGGCGGGTGAGCTTTCCGCAGTGACCCGTAATTATTGGTCCACGTTGCTCACCACGAGCTACTCCAGCCTACTCGACATCATTGCGACATCAACGTTCGATCAACTTTCGTAGTGAGATGGAAAGGGGCGAAGAAACAAAGGGTGTTACGTGCTAGACGCATGCGCCCTCATGCGACCAGGGTAGAGGGCATAAAGAATACCATTACATGGTGATGATGAATTCAGCCTGATGCTGTAACTGTAGGACGTGGACACCAGGCAACTCCAAATTTATACATCAACTCGAGGCATTAGCTCTGCCACGTTGAATAAGAATTGGAGCGGTTGCGCTCTCGAAGCCCCTCGTCCAGGTGCCTCATTCCATTGCAGCTCCGGACATGCCGCCTAGAGCTGTCATTCTAGCGCTGAAACAATGCCCTCCTGAAGTAAGTCCCGCTCTGTATGCCAAAAACGATAGACATAGGCCTCAAAGCACGGTAGTTTGCGCTCCGTCTGGCCGTTCGTTCTAGTTCGCGAAGCGGCATTCTCTCCATGGCTCCGTTCTTCCTGACTTATGATGGACTGCGCCCCCCTCCTCCCACACATACACGCACGCACAAATGCCTTGGATCTTATATTGTGTAACGAGTCGAGCTTGCCAATCCTGCCAGCCTATCGAACAAAGAGGCCATTTGTTCAGCCGCGAATCTGTTCGTGTTGGGAATGGTTTCAGGTGGGTGGTGACTCGTGAGATATCGGAGACGGGCGCGAAACTGATAGTGCAAACCATTCTGACTACACTTTTCGGGTACGCGGCGCTGTAGAAGATAGTTCACCGACGTAACCGTGGAAATGCTCAAGGAGCCTTCTCAAACAGCTCCAGAATGGGCTTCGCAGCCTATGCATATGCCTGTCAGTACGAGCATCTGCGCACAAGCGCAGGAAGAATGGCTGAGTGGAAACTCACATCAATGAATTTTTCAAGGTCGTGATCTAGATTTGCCAAATCGTCCTTCCGTCTTTTGTTTTCGGCAATGAGCTTTTGCTTTCGCTTCAATAGTTCCTGACGTTGCTGCTCTAGAGCCTCTCTCTCAGCGTGCTCGTGCTCAATTCTGGCCATCATAAGTTCGTTCTCGTCATCACCAGCGTGATCGGGATGCTGGGCAAGAAATTTATCGACGGGAATAAGTGGTAGCTGCTTGTACGTATGACTAGCTTCGACGTCAGATCGCACCCGAAATTGTCATAGAGAAGCTCGAAAGCACTTACTCGTATGATTCACAAGCAACAATCTCGCCCTGAAGATGGCGCTGTTCGTAGTAGAGATTTTGCAACTGAAGATGCAGCCGGTCAACCTCTTGGCGTGCCTCTGCTGTCTGGGTTTTCGTCTCGCGAGCTGAAATGCAGGCGTTGCGATGCAAGCCACGGAGGTGCGAGATGCTCGTGAATAGATGTTTCTGCTGCTTGGCGAGTTCCGCTTGCGTTTCAGCAGACAATGGAGAATCGCTCGCTTCGTCGGTCAGGCGGAGGAGGGCTTGAGCTTGATCGCGTGCCTGGTCGGAGATTTGTAGAACTGCTACGAGGCCAGGCTCGGACACGATGGCATCGAGGGACATTGCGGCGGTGGCAGGACGACGGGAGTGTGATCGCTGATGGTTCCAGGATATGATGCTAACAGACTTCAGTTGGCCGTGATGATCCGCGAGTCGTTGAGTTGAGGACCCTTGTAAGTTCTCGTTTGCTGGTGAGGTTATTAGGTAGTATGTACCTAGGTAGTTGTATCAAAAGTGCAGAAGTCACGAACTTGCGCACAAAGTGGATCCCCGAACTTCTCTTTACTGGCTGTACATACGCCCATACGGAGAGGTACCTATGTACATACCCCGTTTTCGAGCTTTCGCATTCGCTCCCTCTTCGATACATAATGATTCGCCAGGAAGCTACGGAGCAATAATCGGCACTGCGCACTTCTTAATAAAGTTACATACATAGGTACCTACCTACGTTACACGTAGGTACATATGTACATACATGATTGTCCAGGTTCTCGTCTCAACGTTGAGCTAAACTAGGTGCCAGCCGACACTGACGGCGCCAGTGCCTCTGCACCGAAACCGTCCTCATGGCACATGCTCCATCGTGGCGACGAAGAGACTACTGATTCGTGGGCTTGATGGTAGCCCAACACGAAGAGTCAGTTCTCTTGCTTCTAAGTTCTCGGGCGGATCGATCATCGAGGAGCTGGGCGCCGTGGCCCGTGACGTCCGTCGTCCGCGGAGCAGATCTTGCTGGAATTGCAGTCTCACGGTCTCTCACCCTCTCAGCGGAGACAACGGAGATTATTAGCGGCTCTAATCAAATTTATTTCGCCGTCAGCGAGCGTCATTGCGCACGTCAACCGACGCAGCCACCCAAGCCATGAGGTATGTACCTAGGTATGTATAATGTACTCCGTACCTATCCCAGTCTATTCCCAGATTCCCAGCCAATGCGGGGCCAATCTACCCCAACGTTCAAACGTTCCTTTCAAATCTGAACCCAAGAAGTCCCTTCCCGCGCCTGACGGCTCCACCAATTGCTCTTGCTCACTCTCTGACTCTCACTCGGAGCACTCGAGCCCTTTGAGTCCTCTGCGACCTCTGGGCTCGACAACTCCTCTTCTTCTACGGACCAGCATCACCAGGAGTGTAAAGAGAATCTGCTTCTTGTACATACATACCTAGCCGAACTACCTACTCGTACCTACTACCGACCTACCTACATACCTTCCTTCCTATCTTCTCGCGTGATGCCATCCGTCTCCTTCAACTACCATCCATCATGACCGACGTGACCACTGCGCTCACCTCAGCCTGCGGCTATCAGCTGCGCGACGATGACGGCTTCGCAGATGTAGCCACAGCATCTGGCTCCGATCTCCAACATAGCGAACGTCCCGCTACCCAACGACGACGGCATTCCTTCTTTCTGCCTCGGAGAAAGTCGATAGTGGAAACCATCATGGAGGGCGAAGAGGGCTTGTTGCTCAAGGTTGACTTGTTCCTCTCGGAGCTGGAACGTCGTCTTGAGTTCCTAGAAAGCTACTATGGCGACCTCAGCAAAGACTACGGTTTTTCTCGTGCGTTCCATACGCTCCAGGCTGTCAGGATCAGATGCTCGCACGCCTCGGAGGAGGTTATTGGCGCCGGCCGACGCCGTCTGCACATCATGGTCGAGACGCTGGAGACGCGCTACCAGGAGACTTTGGCGGCTACAGAGTCGCTACACGAAAAGGCGCGCGTTGGTGTTGACCTTCTGGAGGGCATGCTGTCCGAATTTGAAGCACGCGCATGCAAGATGCGAGAGCAGGGCCTCGCGAATGCTGCCAATGCCGCCAACGTTGCGGGGGTCTTCATGGGCGAAGGCCGTCGCGTTGCCAGTGAAAGTATTGAGAGGGCGAAGGGTGTCATGGACGAGGGTCTTGAGAGGGCAAAACGGGCAGCCCTCTCGTTAGAGGATCACATACAACAAGCGGTGGCGAGGGCCAGAGAGACACGTCTGCTTCATTACCACGAACTGCCTACCCCCTGGCGGAACAATCCTCACATCAAGAAAGGCTACCGCTTCACTGAGACCAAGATTGAATGTGTGCGGTCGGCCTTCAACATGTCCAATGAATTCATCAACATCTGGTCTCATGTCATCGGCCTTTTTCTCGTCTTGGCAGTCGCCCTGTATTTCTATCCTGCCAGCGCCAACTTCTCACTAAGCTCTAAGAGCGATGTGTTTGTGGCTGCTGTATTCTTCGCCATGGCCGTTCTCACTCTGGCCTGTTCGACCGTATGGCACACCATGAATGCTGTTGCCGACATTGATGCTATTTCCATCTTCGCCTGCGTCGACTACACGGGCATATCCCTGTTGATTGCCGCCTCCATTATGACCACAGAATACACAGTATTCTACTGCGATCCCGTGAGCCGCTGGATCTACATGTGTCTGACAGCCGGTCTGGGCATCGGTGGAGTCATCCTGCCTTGGCATCATTCGTTTAATGGACCTGATATGGCCTGGGCACGAGTAGCCTTTTTCGTCGGTCTGGCCCTGACGGGATTCATGCCCTTGCTACAACTGTCCTTGACCCATTCTCTCCACTTTGTCGTTACATTCTACTCTCCCATTATGAAATCCCTGCTGGTCTACTTTGGCGGCGCCATTGTCTATGCCAGCAAGATTCCCGAACGCTGGTGGCCCGGCATGTTTGACTACATTGGCGGGAGCCACAACCTCTGGCACGCAGCGGTATTGGGCGGCATACTATTCCATTACACAGCCATGCAGACCTTTTTTGCCAATGCCTTCCACCGCGCGCAAGGAGGCTGTCCTGCCTATTAGTTGCGTGCCATCTGGCCAAAATGGACGCACTGTCGTGTCCGCAACATGATTGTCATGATTTCGAAGTGACACACGTGAATGAGGGACGCATCGTATACGGGGGAGAAGACATGATTTCTTTTAAGCAACCAAGGCATGGTTTGGTGCTGTGCTCTACCTATGGGAACTGGAGCGCCACATTAGCGATGATTAATGTTTACACCGCGGGCAGGCATGGGCATTTGGCGTTTGTTTTACTTTTTCATTCTCTTCTTTCGTCTGTTTTTCTGTATCTTTCTTTTGTAAGAAGGTGAGGGGGGGGGCTGACGAGTAACCCGTCTTGCACACATCCAGTGAATAAACACTTTAAAAGTAGAGGTATCACAATATAAATACACACATATCTACCTAGTCACCTAGTCACTGCACCCAAGGCCCTTGAGCCATGCTTCGAAGCAAGATCCAGCATTCTGGTAAACTAGGTAGCGACAATTGCAAAACAGAAAAGCAAACATCAACTTTTTTTTGTTTCCACACTCCGCACCATAGTTCATTAGTCGTACCACTCCAACATATCGTCGTAAACCCATGTTCAAAGTACCAACAAGAATGAGAAAGGATATTGTATAGAGAAAGAAAAAAAAAAGGAAGGAGAGGAGAAGAAAACACAGCTGAACTCGCCGGATGCGAGACAATCTTCATAACCCAAAAAGAAAAACCCCCTTCCCGTGATACTTTTCCGTCCATATCTTCTTTTCAGTCCGAGACTTTTACGTACGCATCATACGCGTTTCAGGGTACTCCCAGCCGTTGTTGTTCATAAACATTTCGTCATCATAGCTTAAACTAAGTCAATTTTGGGGGGGGGGGG